>PVLA01004491.1:21437-50898 GCA_004027455.1 Hydrochoerus hydrochaeris
TTCCTGCTTCTTTGTTCACATTTCTTATTCTTAAATTGTAGATTCTCTTGTCATCTTCTAGCCTTTGTATTGTTACTGCCTGTTTCCTTGTTATTTTTAAGAGATCTTTCCTTTCATGATCACACATTGCAAACTTGTCTTCAAGTTTTGATAGTCTATCCTTAGTTTCTTTTAAGGCATTTTGCCAGCTTTCAATGGAATTTTTAATTTCCTGGTAATCTGCTTCATGTATTCTATATTTTCTTTATATTCTTTATCAAATGTTTCTCTGCTTTTTTTTATGTTCCTCCCTTCTACCATCTGTATCTTCCTGAGAGATGCTTCCTGAGAGCATTTCTTTTATTACTCTACTCATATCTTGCTTTACCTGATTTAATATTTCAATTTTGAGCTCGTCTACAAGGTCCCGAAGATATCTTTTAATGTCCATTGAAGCCATGTCTAATGTTGCGTGTTTGCTACCCTCAGTCTCCCTTGTTTTTCCTTCTCCTGGATCACTGTTCTCAGTGTTCTGGGCTGGGGGCCTCCTCCTGCCTCTCTCTCCTGTCATGGCTCTGGCTTCCTCCACAAGTGCAGGTCCCAGCCCCCTTCCCTGTTGGCCACGTTGAAGCATGCTGGCAAGGGAACTCCACCTTCTCCTGCCTGCTCTTGTCACTGAGGTGTAAGCAGTGGCTGTGTTTGCCTGCCCCTCCCCACCGGGCCAACCAAACTGCAGAGGCCTTCCCCTGGTTAGTGCTTGCTAGGCTTAGGGAATCAATTTGGGATGGCTCATTGGATCCCAGCCAGGGTCCCAGCCCAGTCCAAGCAAGTCCCATGAATCTGCTTTGGGGAGGGAGGAACCAACTGAAGTCACTGTTGCTCCCAGTTCAGGCTCCTCCTGCCAGATTCCAACATGTCGCCCATTTGATCATGCCCTTCCCATGGGGGTGGTGTCCCAATCCCAGCACTGACCGTGGATCAATGAAAGTACCTTTGCCGGCTTCACTCTCTGTCGGGCTCACCAACCCCCAACTTCAGTGCTGCTCTGCTTCCCGTGAGTCGTGGTGGGAACAAGTTTGGGCAGCTCTGCCAGCAGTGGTGGATTCTGGCTGGTACAAATTCAGTCCGCTGTAAAATTGGCAGGTCGCAGCGAAAACACTGTGTCCAGCTGTTCCAGTTGTAGTCCCAACATATCTGACGAGCTTTTTTTATGTTTTAATTTCTTCCTGTGTCAAGAGGATCCATCTCCCTCTGTCTGGGTCTCTCCAGGGTGTTTTATTTTGGCGTATAAGTTGTTTCTCCCGGGAAGCTCTGTTTTTTGTTGCTCACTGATCAGCCATGTTGTCTTCCTCCTCCTTGTTATTTTTAAAAGATCTTTCCTTTCCTGTTCACTAGCTGCAATCTTGTCTTCGAGTTCTGAAATTCTATCTTCATTTTCATTGAGACGGTTTTGCCAACTTTTGATGGAATTTTTGATTTCCTGCATATCTCTTTGAATCTGCTTCATGCATTGTTTCTTGTATATTGTTCATTCAGGGTTTCCATCTTTTTGCACTGCTTCTCTAATTTTTTTTAACTATGTCTTCTTTAGATGTGTTCAGCATTTCTTTTATTACATTTATCATTTCTTGTTTTACCTGGGAGATTATTTCTGATTTGAATTCTTTTATAGCTTCCCATAGTTGTTTCTTTACTTCAGTTGTTATCATTTCAGGTGTATGGCTTATATTTTCTTCTATGTACATGGCTCCTAGTCTTGCTTGAGATTGGCTGTAGGTTTGAGATTGCATTTTGATCTTTCATTTTTGTCATTTTCCTATATTTCTAGGTTTGAAGTGATGTTCCAAAGCTTCCCCCAGGGCTACTGGAAACCTCCTACTTTGGTGGTTCAGGATGCTGGGTGGGACCCTAACTACTGGGAGTGATGGTCCAAAACTCTCCCCAAGTGGGAGTGTGCTCGCCTCAAGCACCCTCAGCTCCCTGGGACTGAATGGAGGTCGCTGGGTGTGGTCTTACCCACTGGCAGGGATGGTCCAAAGTTTCCCCTGCATGCTGGAATTCACCATGTGCTCCTTCAGTTCCCAGGACTGAATGGAAGTTGCTGGGTGTAGCCCATTCAGGCCCCCCAGACCTCCATGCGTCCTCCTGTGGTTTAGGACGCCGGGCGGAATCCTAACTGATGAGAGCGATGGTCCAAAGCTCTCCTGGAGCTGGAGCCCACTGGAAATCACTTCGTGTGCCCTCAGTTCCAAGGACTGAATCAGTTTGGTCTGTTTTGAAAACTGACTATGTAATATAAAACTGGGACTTCTAACTTCTGCTGCAATTAAAAAAATAAAAATAGTCAATTTTTTACAGTTATAATTGGTAGCATTTTTATTAAAAGGTAATTTTTTAATACCTCTAGCCATTTCATTTGGCTTCATCCACTCCAAATAAGGATTTTAGTTGACCCATGGGAGGTTACCATGAAAGAGTTCCATTGTCCTTTTAACTCAGCCCTGTCACCACCACAATAATCACACATTGGCGCAGACTATCCCAGGGTCTGCTCACTTAGAAGAAGGCAGTCCTTGGTAACTGGAAGACACTGATACAGTTTCTAAATTGTTCTCCCTGCCCCCAGAACAACAGTTTAGACTCTGTGCATACTCACTAAATTTGGCCCATGAGTTATACTGCATTTTATCTGGTCATGGCTGAATAGGGCACATGTGATTAATCCCACCTGTGAGCATCTCCACAGTCCTGCTGTGTGGTTCTGCTGAAGGCTTCTATTATTGTAGCTCAGAATAGAAGGAATGGAAATGGAAAGAAAAAGGGGGATAGAAGATAGCCCTTCTGGGTGGCCAATCTTAAACAGAAATCTATACTTGCTCATATAAATACCACATTCAGTTTGTCAAATTCTCAAATCATATTTATACACTTAAAATGTCTTTATTTCCAAATTGTGGATGAAGCACAGATGGGGATATCCATTTTATAACAAAACAAGAAAATCAACACTAAAGAAAACATTTTTGTTAATCCATAAAAACTGTCTTAGTTTAATGGATACCAATAACATAGACATTTCCAAACCAAGAAATACATCAAAGAAAATTGTATATTCTCTGTGCACTGATGGAGAATGCTTAGTAAGTGCAATTTAGAGATTCCTTTACATATTAGGTAGACAGCTCTTTTCCAATTTCCACCATTTTAGTGAAAGCACAGATTTTTACTGCCAAGGAAGACTTTTTTAAAAACTTTTATCCATTCTCAGTATATTCTATCATGATACCACCAATATATCCAAAGGCAAAATGTCTGCATTATAAGCATTAAAGATTCAAATTTAAAATGAAATAAAAAGCTACTTAGTTCATCAGGTAAAAAAAAACAAAAACAACACACTGTGACCATTTGAAGACAAAGACCATTTCTTAGTCTCCTCTGGTGGCACATGTGGTAGACTGCTGGGCACCTCAATAGACATAAGACATTTTAGTGGAGGTATATCTTTAATCTTATGGATTGAATTCATAAATAAAGGTTTGCTAAAAGCTAACTTTTGTTATAGATGCATAAATAGCATACTTGATTTGCACAAGGATAATTTATTATAGGTTGTCAAAAAATCTTTTTAATGGGCTGGGGTTTAGCTCTGTGGCATAAGTGTCTGCTTGGCAAATGTGAGGTCATGAGTTCAATTCCAGGTACAAAAAAAAAAAAAAAAAGAATCTTTTTACTTAGATTGGTAATATTCTTAAAATCTGATTAACAGCAATGAAATAAATAAAGGATTTCATTTTCTTCTTCTTCCTTTTCCAGAAAAATTTCACAAAGTTTTCCATAAAAGTACACTGTCATTATCAGAAAAGAAAATTCTCTTGTTGAATTGTTATTACAATGGCTTTCTTCATATACTGCTTAAGAAGGTCTTCAATACCCCTCCGAGATGCCAGAAAATTCTCTGCTTTCAGGAATAGAACATTCCAGTTGTAAGGGTCTTATAAGAACCACCTAAGGTCTTCACTTATAAAAAAGAAAAACTTTCCCAGACTGTATTACTAATTAGAGGCATAAAGCTCTACAAGAGTGAGAGCTATCACTGTGCTCTCAATGACTATGCCTGACACATAGCAGATGTTCAATAGATAGTTGTTGGACAAACAAATGACTTAGCATGAGAAAAAAATGCTAGTCTAGGCCTTTCCTAGCACTATGGCTATGATTTTGCAATGCTGCAAAATGACTATAAATTCTTACACATTTTTCCTATTGGTAAAAGTACAAAGTTGAAATGCACATATTTTACAGTTTCCAAATAGCAGTGAACTGTTACCCTACTAATTGACGGAATTAATATATATCAGTAAACAGATTCCCTTAAGTTCTTGACTATACTGTCAGTGAGAGGATCTATATTTAACTGAGCCAGTCTTGTCTACAACCAAAGAATTGTTTTCCTGGAGTGTTCTAAACATAAGAAATTTGTAAACTAATCCTATCAGTCTACTTGGTTTTTCCCACCATTTCAGTTGACCTCCTTTGGGTAGCCTGTTCAGTTAGCCAGCCCCACACATGCTATCATTTGTGACTCTTTGAGGCACTCTCAGAAGCCTGTCACAGGAAAGAGCTGGTTCAGCTCTCAAGAGTCTGGGCAGTGACCTTGGTACAGTGGTAAACCTGCCTGTGCTGGTTACCTGACAGGCAAGGGTAGCATGAGTAGAGAGGTTTTTCCCTGCCCTAATCTCAATAACTCTATGTATGCTTAGCAATTGTCACACTGGCGATTATTTAAATTCCTTATCTGAAAGTCAGGGGATGGGATGTAGAAGAGTGTGAACAAGTGATATATGTTTATATACTCATTTAATTAAAAATAAGTAAATAAACTTTTGTGCTAATCCAGATTTTATTATTTTCTTTCAAGGATAGACTAGTGATAGCAAGTAATGAAGTTTTCAGAAAAATGAAAAGAGAAATGTTTAAAGTTTTATCCATTAACTTTTTGAGAAATTAGGCTAAAAATCTGTCATTGTTTTGTTATAACTGATTTTAAAAACTGGTCCACTTTGATAAAGTTAGTTTTTGAGTTAATTTGTTGTGAAACATACTATAGTATTACTGACTCATCCTGTGGATATATGCTGTCTGGACAGCACAGGGAGTGTGTCTCAGTCCTGCTATGATTCTCCTAACATGGTTCAGGGCTATTCAACTCACTGAATATAAAAAATATGGATGAGAGAAAAGGAGGGAGGGAGGAAATGAAGGGAGAGTCAGGGAGGAAAGGATAAAAAACTGGAAGAAAGAGAGTTCTTCCCCAGGGTTTTAAGTTTTCCTTGGTCAAGTATTTTATGAGTTCAGCATAAAAGGGAATGACTGTCTGGTTCAAGTTTGCTGAAATAATTTTGCCATGGTTCGTTCTACCACAGAGCTGATTCTGTTACTTTGATGAATTGTGCTCAAGGCTTTGGAAGGTTAGGCATATTGGCAAACTGGAAAGGAAGGTCAGGCAGGAAGGTGGGTTACTTCTGAACCATTGACAAATCCATGTTATATGTTTTTATCTCAGGCGTTGAGATCCTTTTGGTAAAATGTAAAAGACGGCAATTTCTAACACACTGTTTCAGTACAAGAAGAAAGGGAAGCTCTTCATAACAAAAAGAATTCTATTATTTTGGGCTTAAACAAATATTAAATGTTTTAGAGCTATAAAATTTCCCTTCTGATCTGGTGTGTGTGTGTGTGTGTGTGTGTGTACAAGGGAAAATCATTCTGAAATTTCACACTTTCTCTATTAGGAAGGATCTGGAAAAGTTTAACACCAAGCTTCATCTTTGGAAAAATTCTACCAAAGATATTTAAACCCAAGTGTGTACACATTGCTTTTCATTAACTTTGTTCTTCCCACCCTGCTCAACCCTGGTGAACAGTACATCCGATTCAATTGTTACAAGAGGTAAAAAAAGAACCAGGCAATACATTTTGGAAAGCCAGTAGTTAAGGGCCCATATAACATGACAAGAACTCAAATATTTTCTTTCATGTCCTTTTGCAGCACCTTTTGTGTAAACTCCACTTTGGAGACCTGTACTTAAACAGTTCATGTTTTTAATGACTTGAGTTTATATACTAAATGTAGACATTTTGATTTCATTTTTCCATAAATGAGAACATTATCTAAATGATAGTTGATAGCTTTATTTTTTGAATAAATTTGGAAGCAATATATTAGATGTTTTGTTCTGTTTTTGAGAAAAGTTGGCCTTGAACTCATTATATCAGTGATGGCAAAGCTATGGCATGTGTGCCTCAGCCAGCTGTTTTATATCAGTGAAAACTTTGAGAGGTTTGACATGAATGCACTACGTATAGGCTGGTCTCTAGCTCACAGTGATCCTTCTGCCTCTGTCTCCTAATGCATTTGCCTCCATACCCAGGTGTGTGTGCCACCATGCCCAGCCTGGCAAATATTTGAAATTTGCAATGCTGGGATAGAATGAAGCCTTTAGAATTACAGTTACACATAATATCTGATAATTGACCTTGATAAATACCCATATGCAGTTCAGTGAAGACAGGATAAGCTTTTCAATGAGTGATGCTGATATTATTAGAAATCTATAAGCAAAGAAAAAACAAAACAAAAAACTACATCTTAATATCTTGTGCCTCAGAATTAATGAAGATGAACTCTAAATGGACCGTCGATAAGATGGAAGAACTAAAACTTTAAAATTTCTAGAAGAAACTTTAAGAAGAGAAAATCCGAGGTTATGTAAAAGTTTCTTAGATATGACACAAAAGTCAAAGTATTTTAAAGTGACACATTTGGTACCATCAAAATTTAAAACTTCTGATGAGTGAAAGATATAGTTGAGAGGACAAAATGACAAATATAGTCTGCAAAAAGGATATTTTCAATACAGTATCTGTTACATAAATTGTATCTAAAACTATGATAAACTCTCAAAACTCAATAATAAGAAAATAACCCAGGCTGGACAGATAAGAGGAGCTAATTATTGCTTTCAGGAGCAGCACTTTGGCCCCATTTCACCGACATGACCTTCAATTATGAGGCCCTCGTGGGCACCTTAGCAGCATGCAGTCACTGCAGGACCTATAGGTGGGTTTAAGGATTTGGGACATCTACAACTTCAGGTTCTATGTTCAGGGTTGTTTTTTTGTTTTTTGTTTTTTTCTTTTGCTGCAGCTAGCACAGGCACTACTGGACTTGGTGGTATCTAGAATAAAGGTTTTTGATTCAGTACTGGTTTGGTTTTGGCAAGACAGGAACTAGGACTGGGTTAGGTACTGATTTAAGAACTGGACTGGGATCTGGAGGATTTAATACACAGCAGCAGCAACAGCAGCTAGCTATAGGTTTAGGTTGTATGCCCATAATAAAGATGAAGATGGGCTAGTGGTTTGGTTTTCAACAAAAAAGAAATAGATATTCAAAGCCAACAACAGTAATTGGTAGAATCATTTCATAAAGTTGTGAGAAGAAGCCAGACAAATGTAAACAATATCAAAACATTCCTCCCCCCCCAAAAAAAAATCATTGCCAGAAGATCAAACAGAAATTGTCATTTATGTTGCTGAGCATTCTCCAAATAGTGCTTCAAGAAGAGTTATGGCTACACTACATGCCCATCTTGAACAAGTCATCATATAACATGATGTAGCCAGTTGGTGTAACCCTCTCTATGAGCCAAACAGAACTTTTTCCTGCACAGATAATACAATCTCCTGACAATGCTCATCCTATTATTTGGGTACAAGCCAAGTGAATAACCCTGATTTTGGAAAGCTCCTTCCTATCCCAATGGTATGTTTCAAAGAAATTTTCTGAAGACTCAAGCCTCAGGACTAGATGACTAAGCAACATCACACTAGATTAGATATCATATCTGAAGATATTAGTGAACTACAAAAGAGTTAAACTGGTATTGTGGCCAAAACCGCATGGTGCAAGAGCAAACCCAGGGAGAGATCTTTCCCACAGAATTTGACAGATTTTAATCAAACAAGAAATTCAAAGGAAGGGTGTTTATGCTACCAGGGTTATGGAGGACAGTCTTGGCTCAACTAGATACAATTCACTGTGAATAAAATGCATCTACTCAGTTCAAGGACAGACTAACTGAACTGATGTCCCAAGTCAGGATATAGAATCACTTGGAGCAGCCAAATCTTAAGAAAGATATTACAAGACACAGATCTTTCATAAGAAATGAAGCAGCAATTCAAATAATAGAAAGGTCTTAGTCACTTGATCAGCATCATAAAGTATGATCTAAAAGATAAAAAGAAAGTAGAAGAAGTATGAAATAAAATTCTTCACATCAGAAATGTAACAGTTAACAGTGAGAAACACACTCTCCTATGGGCATGAGGATTTCCCTAAAATGAAACTACCCACATGGAGAAGAAAGAAAGAATGAAAGAACAAAAGAACAAAAGAATGAAAGAAAGAAAATGATCTTCTCTTGGCTTGGATTTTTTAAAAAGGTTATGAACAAATTACTGTGCACCAAATTTGAAATAAAATGCTCACTACACTGTTCTTAAAAAATAACCTTCACATGGCCGATCAGTGAGCAACGAAATACAAGACCTCCCGGGAGAAACAACTCATTTGCCAGAATAAAACACCCTGGAGAGACCCAGACAGAGCGAGATGGATCCTCTTGACACAGGAAGAAATTAAAATGTAAAAAAGCTCATCAAATACATTGGGACTAAAACTAAAACAGCTAAAAATTACGGGACACAGTGTTTTCGTTCGTGGCGACCCACTAACTTTGCAAAGGCCTGAATCCACGTCAGCTGGCAGAGCCGCCCAAACTCATTCCCACTGTCACGCACAGGAAGCATAGCAGTGCTGAATTCCAGGGCTGGTGAGCCCAACGGAGAGTGAAACTGGTGAAGGGACCTTCATTAATCCACGGTCAGTGCTGGGAATGAGACCCACCTCCATGGGAAGGGCACGCCAAATGGGCAACATGTTGGAATTGGGCAGGAGGAGCCTGAACTGGGAGCCACAGTGACTTCAGTTGGTTCCTCCCTCCCAAGAGCAGATTAGTGAGATTTGCTTGGACTGGGCCGCCCCCTTGCCGGGACCCAATGAGCCATCCCAAATCGATTCGCTGTGCCTAGCAAGCACTAACAAGGTGAAGGCATCTGAAGTTTGGCTGGCCCGGTGGGGAGGGGCTGGCAAACACAGCTGCTGCTTACACCTCAGTGACAAAAGCAGGCAGGAGAGGGTAGAGTTTCCTTCCCAGCGTGCTTCAGAGGAAACGTGGCCAACAGGGAAGGGGGCTGGGACCTGCACTGTAAGCCGTGTGGAGGAAGCCAGAGCCATGACAGGAGAGAGAGGCAGGAAGAGGCCCCCAGCCCAGAACCCTGAGAGCCCTGATCCAGGAGAAGGAAAAACAAGGGAGACTGAGGGTGGCAAACACACAACATCAGACATGGCTTCAATGGACATTAAGAGATATCTTCAGGACCTTGTAGACGAGCTCAAAACTGAAATATTAAATCAGATAAAGCAAGATATGAGTAGAGTAATAAAAGAAATGCTCTCAGGAAGCATCTCTCAGGAAGATACAGATGGAAGAAGGGAGGAACACAAAAAAAGCAGAGAAACATTTGATAAAGAATATAAAGAAAATATAGAATACATGAAGTGGATTCAAAGAGACTACCAGGAAATTAAAAACTCCATTGAAAGCTGGCAAAACACCTTAAAAGAAACTAAGGATAGGCTATCAAAACTTGAAGACAAGTTTGCAATGTATGATCATGAAAGGAAAGATCTCTTAAAAACAAGGAAACAGGCAATAACAATACAAAGGCTAGAAGATGACAAGAGAATCTACAATTTAAGAATAAGAAACATGAACAAAGAAGTAGGAAAATTACAAAGGCTATTCACAGAAATAATTAAGGAAAACTTCCCAAGCATGGGAAAAGAAAATGACATTCAGTTAGGTGAGGCATACAGAATTCCAGCCACCTACATCCCAAACAGATCTACACCCAGACATATAATAATCAAGACACCAGAAATTCAATATAAAAACAGAATATTAAAAGCCATCAAAGAAAAGAAACAGATTACCTATAAAGGTAAGCCCATCAGAATCACAGCTGACTTCTCCACACAGACCATCAGATCAAGAAGAACTTGGAGCGAAGTATTCCAAGCCCTGAAAGAAAATAATCTCCAGCCCAGATTGATGAACCCTGCAAAACTGTCACTAGAAATTAATGGAGAAACAATATGCTTCCATGACAAAGAGGAACTGGGTGAGTTTATGACCACCAATCCAACCCTGTAGAGAATGCTGAAGGACATTCTAGAGAGAGAGAGAAAAAATACCAGGATTTTAGGAACAGTGGCAGAAAGGCCTCAATGAGTGGGGCAGGCAGTAGAATGAAGGAGAAAAATAGACAAACAAAGGAAGAAAAAATAGCATAGCAGAAATGAGGCAGAGAAAGATAACTAGAATCTCTAACATAGATGGCCTTGATACACTATATTGTTAATAGTGCACCAGGATTTAAAACCCACATTACTCACACTACTCTGCTCAGATGTATTATATTCTGTTCCAGTCATTCTACCTGTACTAGATTTGAGGGCACAGATAGCAATCCCGAAAATAACAGGATACAGTACAGTAATCATCCTTAATTTCCTATTAACTTAATCTAAAGCTCTGTAAAACCTACCCTGTTCTACCATGACTGATCATAATTGAATCTGGTTTGCTGGATCACTGTTTTGTATTGATAGATTTTATTCAAAGCTATTATGATTGATAGTAGCAAGTCTGAGAGTATAAGCAACTGCACTGAAGATGACAAGATCCACTAGAATATCCACTCTGATTTGATTATTACCTGCCTTTGAAGTTTTATACTGTCTACAATGTTTTATTTTTACTAATATTGTTATGCACTGCTTCACTCAATTATATTGCTATATTCAACTATGCCTCATGATATAGAGATTCTATTGAAGATAATAAGAAACAACACGGTAATCATTGTAGATTACCTTGTAATGTGGTTTTATACGACTTTTTGGTTTCATGTTTTTATAGGAATTTGTTTTGTTTTGCTATGTTTTGTTTTTCCCTCTAATACAGAAAGGATAGAAATACATGTAGAGACTCATGCATGCGTAGCTGTTTACACTCTCACTGTTTGACTATCTACTTTGTATGCTTTAATTTTGTAACTTGAGCAACTATTTCTAAGAGGACAATATGTAATTTAACTAGTTATTTCTTATTGTTTATCTTTTTTTTTGGAATTCTGTATTATCTCTAACCTTTACATGCTTTTGTTTCTCTTTAAATAAAAAATAAAAACAAAGCAAAACAAAAAAACCTTCATTTTCAAAAAACCAAAGAAAACAATCTTAAAGTTCATGTGGAATCAGAAGAAAACTAGAACAGCAAAAGCAGTCCTGAGCAACAAGAAAAGGACAAGAGGGATCACAATTTCAAACTTCATGTTATATTACAAAGCTATAATGATAAAAAAAATAGCATGGTATTGGAAAAACAAAAATAAAAACAAGCAAACCCAGATATATGAATTAATGGAAAAGAATACAGGAGCCAGAAATGTCTCCAAGCAGTCAGCTACTTGCTCTTTAACAAAGGGGTCAAAAATTTATGCTGGAAAATTGGCAATCCACATGAAGAAGATTATATCTAGACCCATATGTTTCACCACCTGCTAAACTAAGATCAAAATCGATTTAAAATGTAAATGTCAATATACACACAGTTTGCTGGAAGATAAAATAGGTAAAACTGTTGAGAACACAGGTATAAGGACTCTGAACATATCCTCAGTTGTACAAGAAATAACACCAAAAATCAACAGATGTTGTTACATAGGATCAAAAAGATTCTGCACAGCAAAGGATACAACCAAAAGAGGGAAGAGATAACTCACAGAATAGGTAAAAAAAAAAAAATCCAATTGTTCCTTATACAGAAGACTAATACCTAGAATATATAAAAAACTCAAAAAAAGTTAGACATGCAAAATAAAAGATCCAACCAAACAATGGTCGACTGAAATAATGAACACTTCTCACACAAATGGCCAATAAATACATGAAAAAATGCTTGATCTTTAGAGAAATGCAAATTAAAACAACAGATTCCATCTTACTTTAGAAAGAACAGATATCTTCAAGAAATCAGGTAATAACAAACTTTTTGAGACTACAGGCTAACAAATATTTTGGGGGTGCTTTTACATTGTTGGTGGGAAAATACACTTATACAACCATTATATAAATCATTATGGCGATTCTTCAGAAAAATAAATAAAAATTTCCATTTGACCTAGTTATTTCCCTTGTAAGTAGATTCTCAAAAGAGTTAAAGACATATTACCCATCTTTATAGGAGAATAATTCACAATAGTTAAATATTGGAAGATGCCTATATATACATCAACAGATAAATGTATAAAGAAAATTTGGTATTCATACATAGTAGAATATCACTCTGCCATAAAGAAGGATAAACTTGAGTCATTTGTAGGAAAATGGATGTACCTTGAGGCCATAATGTTAAGTGAAATAAATCAGACACACATGCCTGGTTTCTTTTACATGAGAAACTCAAAATATAAATAAAAGACAAAGTAAAAGATAAGAAAAAAAGAGAGAAAGAGGGAATGGGCAGAGAGGTTAGAAAAAAATGCAGCTCTGAAGGAAGGGAAAAGGGAGGGACATAAAAGAATTTAAGATGCATTGTGTACACGTACCAACTCTTCACAGGGAATGTAATCATAATGTGCTGTGAACATACAGTAATAAAAAAATTTAAAAACTTTCCAAAGGTTCATGTGTAAAAACTGTATTTACTTTTTTAAAAGTACATAATTAACAAAATGTACATACTATTGTATATTTTTACAACAGCATTTTCTTAAATGGTTATTCTTCATTCTGCTTTCTATAGCAAGTAAGAAATATGAATAGTTTTCATATAGCAAACTGTATAATTATTTAGCTGTTGGGACTTGTACTTCAGAGTGTAAATATACACTAGTGTTTTAGGTATGTGAATTCTTCTATAGGAAAAGAAAACACAAATGTATTTTATGGTTAATATGGTTTTCTTTTTGTTCTGTAAAGGTTTAATTTTTAAAAATCTTTTTATTGTTTTGAAACTTACAGGACACACCTAAACAATTAGGATATAACAGAATCACTGTTTTTGCAAACTTCTTGTTTTTTCATCTTCTCAAAAAGATGAAAACTTTAGATAAATTTTTACTTTAAAAACTCAATGGGAAAATGATAAAAAAAATTTGAACAGATGCTTTATCAAAGAAGATACACAAATGGCAAATACATGAAGTGATATGAAACATCATTAGTCTTGGGGAAAAGCATAAGAACCACAATGAGATGTTATTATATACCTATCAGAATGGTTCCAAAAAAGAAAGAAATTGACAATACTAAGTACTGATAAGAGCTAGAGAACTGCTACCCATATATACTGCTGGTGAGAATGCAAAGTGATATGAACACTTTGGCAAAAATACGGCATTTTTACAAAGTCAAACATACGACCCAGTAATCCCAACACTGGGAATTTATAAAAGTGAAATTAAAACTTATATTGACACAAAACCATATATATGAATATTTATAATGGATTATTCATGATCTCAAAAACTAGAAACAACCTAGATAAATGAGCTGGTGTCACCACATAATGGAAAATGGCTGAACAATATAAATAAGATAGCTCCTAACTTACAGAACATTGGTGGTTCTCAAATACATCATTTGAAGTAAAAGAATCCACATTCAAAAGGCCACACACAAAAACAAAACAAAATAAAACACAAAAGGCCACATGCTGCATGATTCCATTCTTTTGGTATTTGGGCAAAAGTAAGATTATAATAACAGAGAACAGAACAGTGATAGCCCAGGGCTCATGGTAAGAGAAAAAGGGTGATTCTAAAGGAACTGTAACGGGAAGATTTTGGGGGTGATGGGACAGTTCTGTGTCTGAACCGGTGGTGGTTATATGACTATGTTCAAAACTCAGAGAAGTTATACACCCAAAAAATGAAGTTTACAATATCTATACTAAAAACTGAATAAATGATATTTTATATAAATGTCTACCAACATAAGAATATGCAAAAGTTATAGGGAAAAGGAATTAAATCTTCCTGTCAGAAAAGAGTAAGGTGGTTTTGTATATAATTCCAAAAAGAGATGTTTAAGAGAAGAGCAAGTTGTAGAAGTTTAGACATAAGTGATTCTGTCTTAGGAAATATATATACATGCATGTTATTAACTACATAGGAAAGATACAGAGAAATATTCCCCCCAAATAGATATTTTCTAAAAAGCTGGATGTGAAGATTGTCATTTTCTTTGAGTTATATAAGATGCATATTTTAAAAGTAGTTTTGTGTATTATAGAATTATACAGATGCAGCACCTGATGTCTAAAACTGAAGATATGCACATATTTTCTAATAAAAGCACAGAATTTAGCTGATTTCATGCTTGACACTTAAAAATAGGTCTTAGCAATAACTTGAAATGGAAGCTTGATTCTGAGTTTAGAGTTAGGTTTGTCAGTAGCCTGGCAGGTCCCCTTGATCTAGCATCTGTATATCATTTACCAAAACTCAACCCAGTAGTACATTATAGAAGCATTTGAGTTGCCAATCAGCAACTGCCTGTGGAGGTTAAAAGCATGTTTCATGAAACCAATAAATATTGAAAACTAATATGACATATCATGTAAGAACAAATGCATGTAAAAGCACAGCTTTTTACAACTCTGGATACTTGTGTTTAAAACTACATATAACCATTACTGGACAGAGAACTCATTCTGGCCAAATAAAGCTAAGGAAAAAGATTCCAACAAATATAACATCGATGTAACAGTGAACATAATGTCATAGTTCGACCAAACCCTGGGAAATTTATATCTTGGATCTTTTCTATATTGTAAGCCAAAATATGGAAGTTTTTATTAAGGTTACATTCAGTGAAAAATAAATGGTGGTGCTATGCACCTTTGAAAGAGTGTTGGCCAATGTTAGGCTGTAAATGCATTATTTTTTGAAAATTAATTGGAAACACAAATTGACTCTAGCAGAGCCACATGGTTCCCAGAATTTTCCTTAACAAGAACAGCATGTTGAAGAGCTACTTCTGAAAAGAAAAATGAATAGAAAAAGCCACTTTTTCTGATTTACTAAGCTATTTGTTGGCATTCATTGGGATCTGGTAAAAGAACTCCACCTCCCTGGAGCTGGAAAAGACTTTAAAGAATCTGGGGAGGGTTCTACAGATCAGGGAGTCTCCCCAAGTGAAATCACCTTTGCTTGGCCCAGCCTCTACTGTGAAGGTGACTGAATTTTGTTGGATACAACTCTGCAAATTGATAACTGGGTTCCTGTATCTTTCCTCATAGATATTAACATGTTCACAGAAGAGCTTGTTTTACATGGCTCTCATTATAAGACAGTCTGATTATGATGAGAATAGACTTTTAAGGAGAGTTTTATGGAGCAATCATATACTTTCTGTCTGAAGCTGTTGAGTCTTGTCCATTGTACAATAGGACAAGGAGAAAGAACACAAAAAAGAGAAAGAAGGATATAGTATATCCAGTCATACAGAATTTTAATGCTAACAAAAACCCTCCTACGCATTCTCAAGATGAAAGTGAGGTTAGAATTTGACTTTTTCTCTAACCACACATCAATCTCATACTTTGGGGTCCATTCAAACTAAATTTTAATTTTCTACAATGAAATAAAAATCAGTTTCAAAGTCTATAATGTTTCATTATGAAAGCTTTTTAGCATATAAAATGAAATGTATGTCACTGTGTTTGGCACAAAAAATATACTTTGCTTTTCTCTAATTATACTGGCTGAAAATTTCTTTAAGATCATATAAAATGTGCAGTGACAAATAACCACTAGTTTCCTATCTTTTCTGCAAACCTGAGTTCAGAGTTCTTACTCATTGCCTTTGAGCAGGTTTAGGAATTTCCAGTATTGCTGTAAATTATACTTTCTTAATGGCTTAAACCTTCCTGATGGATTTTGTAAGCAATCTTTATCGAGTAAAAATGATAATAATTATAAAAAAATGAAAGTTAAGTGATTTTAAACTTTTTGATACAAAATCTTTTGTGAATGGGATAAAAATCTTGCTGAACTTGAATAATCATTTAAGTTTTGGGTGTTTACTTATTTCCCTTATTTGGTGAAGGGGAAAGAAAAAAGAAAGAAAGAAAACCACAGGGATTACTCAGTCTATAAATCTGCTACAAGACATATGCTGTGAGTATTTTCATAAAGACTTTTATTATGTGGTCCATAAGCAGCATATCCATGCCAGATGGGTAGACTGGAATATAAAACATCTTTCAGAAGAAGCTATTATTGGGTCAATACTATGCTAATTAAAAGGGCTCATACAACCATCTGTGGGATCCCCAATGGCAGAGGCTTATTTCTAGAATCCTCAATGCTGCTGCATCCTACATTAGGTATGCTTAAGACATTCTCATGAATAGTGCTGGTAACAAAGGTATTGGGTAATCTAGTGCACTCATAAATGTTTCTAACAGTAGATATGGATTTGTAACATTGCATGTGACTTAGTTTACTTAGACTTTTGATAGTACGGCTGGCTCCAACAACAATTCTATGCAGAACATACCAACACCACATTACACGTATCGATTCACTACTGTCTGTGCACAGTACCAGTAGCATATAAACCAGGAGATTAGATGTCTGGTAAAGTAACTAAATGGACAACTTGTGTACCTGAGTGTCTATGTTTTGGGAAGTCCAAGAATTTAGTTTTGCAAAAGTAAGCATTAGCCAAGGATGAAAGTAACAAAACAAAACAAAACAAAACAAAACAAAAGGATCCATGTAGGCTCTGCTTTTGAAAGTAACAGTTCACTTTATACCTGTGGTTTATGATTGGTTTATGATTGGTTTGATGTAGTCTTTTCAAAAGTCTATACATTATCGCTTCAAAAACTGTGCTTCACGATTTCAGTGGTAATGCAACTACTTGTACCTACTGGTACAAAAAATGCTTATTCTTGTCACCCATTCCACAGCACAGCCCTATTTCTCAGCTCTTCATTTTCATTATCTGTTGCTTCCATGGGTTCTTTTATTTTCAGGATAATAGCACGGTACATAAATGTTCCACTTTGTTAATACAAGCTGAGAGACCAATAGGCCCCGGCAAAAAGATAAACATGTTGCAAATATACTTAAGTACCAAGAGCTGGTCTCATAGGTCTAATTAAAGCACAGACATGCTTCTTCCAAGTAGTACTTCTCATGGGTCCTCTGATGTGGCTTGCAAAACTCGACTTGGTAAAAATGCCAAATCTGAAGTACATAAAATCTTTGCAGAGGTCTCAAAAATCTGATATCACACACATTTTTTTTCCATGTGATAGTTTAAGTTTTCTTCAAAAACTCAAAATCTCTGACAACACTGGGCCCTTGTTCCCTCAGAGACATAACCAGTTAGCTCTGAGTGAGGACTCCTGTCCCGGGTATGACTCAACATGGTTCAACATACCATGTTTTTTGCCTTTCTCAAGCCCATAGAAAGAGAAGTACATACTGAACTTTCTGGAAATTGTAACTTTAAGAAAGGTTTAAATGTCTCAGTAAACAAATAAAATAACAGGTGCCCCAAAACATATACATACAGAAAATCTTTGGTATCTGATAAAATGCTATCTGAAAAACTTCTACATATTAGAATAGTTTCCTCTGTATTTTGCCCAGCTGAATGTTATCATTTTATCCTGTGTGCCTGTATTTAGGCAAGTGTTAAGCAGTGACACAATGGAGCCTCAGAATCACTCCACTTTTCAAGCAGCCCCTTTGGTTTCTTCTTCGGACTCTGTGGTTGCCATCCCAAAGCTACCCATAGGTGGTCTTGGAGCAAGGCTGGGTACAATCTTTAAAAATGGATTTGTCTTTAGGACACAGAAATGGATATTACATATACTTTTTAAGTGAGAACAATAATGGGGACACAGGGACAATTTTTTTTTTTTTTTTTGTACTGGGGATTAAACTCACGACCCCACACTTGCAAAGCAGGCACTTACACTGCTGAGTTAAATCCCTGGCCCATCACAGGGACTATTTCTAAAAATAACTATCACTTTGCTGTTGTAGCCCATGGCAGTGAGTTTGGCTACTGACACAATTTTATTGTACTTTAATAAAGTGGCTTCTGATTAAACAAAGCAGAGGTAAGAGGGAAATAGGCTAAGAAAACATCTCAATAAAGCACTGCTTCAAAAAGTGCTAAAGGCAACAGCACATAAAATAAAACTAGGAGCGGCATCATTCAGAATCAGATAATGCCCCCATCAGTGAAGAATGAAGTAAAGTGATGGCATCAAGCCAAAAGGAGGCAGAAAACAGATGGCAGCAAAATTAAAGTGTCATGCTTAGGCTGGAAATCTTAGGTGGCTGTCAACTCACAAATATAAATTAGGGAGACAACATACAAGGAACAGCACTGAGAAAAGAAATAAGCCATATACATCCCCAAATGATTGTCGATCGTGTAGCTGTGAAATTTCATGCATTTGTAAATAAAAATTAATTAAACTGAATACAAAGTTGAAATTATAATTATTTGGAACAAAATTTCTAGATAATTATAGTAAAACATGAGAGTTAGAGAAAGAGAAATACATTAAGGTGTACTACAGGTCTCACTGTGTTGAGTACAAAAAGCAATTGGCAAACAATATTATTAATATTGTTCCACTTTTGTATGCACACATACATACACACATGCTAGGTCTTGTTAGGATACACACTAGGTTTGAGGGGAACATCTCTGTACTGTACTATTTTAAAATGCTTAAAAAACATGAACTTCTTTTAAAAATAGTTTTTCAATAAAAACTAAAAAATGTTAAAAAAAAAACCCAAAAAAATCAAACAAAGGCCCAAAAATATACTGGTGAAATGTGGAATTTCTCTTATTTTTGTACATTGATACATTGATTGTATGCTTCTGCACTGGGTAAGTAAAGCACCACAATTAATGTTAGACATGGTGGCAGCCCTGAGGTTCACTGTTGTAGCCCCTTTAAGGAAGAACTTGTCTGCCAGCCAATCTGTAAGGAATGTGACTAGGGTTCCAGCAGTCACCTCAGCTTCACTGGCATCCTCTTGAGCTTCAGAGCCCAGGCCTTAGTCCTCCTAGGGAAAAGGGAGGTGCCGGCCAGTGACTGAAGACAGGGCATCAGTTTTGGCTATTTCTTCCTGAGTTTCTTCTAGTAGGCGATCTTCCCGCCTTGATCCTTCTGGGCTTGCTTGCTCAGGCCCTGGTCAGATCTGAACTAGGTAGAAGGGACTGCTTCCCTTTCTCCCTCTCCAATCCTGTTTTTCCCTCTGTGCTTTTACCAATGCTGTTTGATGGATGGCATAGCTGAGGTTCTCTCTGCTCCCTTCTGCTCTCTTCCCCTTTAGTCTTCCAAATCATTTTCAACTCTGTCCCAGCACCTGCCTAGAGGAACCAAGCAACCAGATGCCCCTTTGGGGTTCATATACTACACAGGCATTCTTAGTCTTCTTCCTTTCTGAGAATTCCTCTTTCCACCTTCACCCTGAAATCCTTTCCCAAGCCTTTTTTTTTTAATCATATGACTTCCCTGACATTACTGGCTGTGTAGAAAGCAGACACATAATCCAAGCTGTCCCAATATTTATTGTAACCTATTATTGTAACCCCCATCCACTCATTATGTTGTATATACTAGCTCAAGTAGGTTTCTATTCTTGTAACCACATTTCCTAATGATTACATTTAATGATCAAGTCTCGCACATCTAGTATTTTTATGTACTATATTTTATTTGATGAAGGCTCAAAATATTTAGCTTTGAAGACAAGCTAAAAATATTTATAAAGAATACCATTTCCCAATAATTTTCATCATTAAAAAAGTCAAGTTTGTACCTTTAAAAAAACCTGATCTCAAGAAATGAGGACGGTGAAAGGTTTGAGGTTAAGCACTGATTTTGGATCTGATTCAAATTCCAGCTTTGCCACTAAATGGTCATATGACACTGGGTAAGACTTTTACTTTCCTAGAGTTGGTGATATATTAAAATATGAAGATTTTGGCTAAAGTTTATTTCTATATACCCAAAACATATTTTCTGAATTGAATTAACTAGCAAGTAATTAAGTACTTCAAGGATATTTTTGAGGTTTTAGAAAAAAGTAAAGGAAAATGTTTAATCTTGGGCAAAAAAGAAATACAATTAATTTTTCTGTCTTCTTTAAATTTTTTGGTGCTTTCTGAGATTTTGTTTTCTTCCCTCATCAGCCCAGGGCTTAACATCTAGCATCATACCTCCTTTCTGTAGCACCTTAATTCTTGCCACAACTTTCTCCAGATCACAAGTTCCTTCTCCTCTCCTCCTGTCCTAAAAGTACACAATTATTTTTGCCTATGTTTATCTTCCCATCTAACACAGGTCCATTAAGCCATGGATATTTGTCTGTTTGTTCACCACTTTTTTATTCAGTGCTTAGAATAACACTCTGTACTTAATAGGTACTTTATAAATATTTGTTGATTGGATGAATATACACTTTATGTAAATATTTATAGTAAATATTCACTGCATATCTGAGCTTTTGCTATTTAGGCTACAGAAGTAAATGTGAAGATTCTAAGTGTCAGGAGAGGGAAGTGAGGCAACAAAGCAAACACCTGAGCAGGTGAGTAAAGGAGCATTTTTTCACTTACTAAGTTCCCTGGATCTTGATCTTGGCCACAATAAAGGCAAAACCAAGTACCATCTTCATCACTCTTACATGAGGCAGAGAGATAGGCAGTGCAAATTTCTAATGGGAGGAGCAGTCCTAGCTGGCTTGAGGACTTACACAGGCTTTTGCAGATAAAGTAAAATAAAAAAAAAAAGTAGGAGTGAAGTCTCAGAGTTTATGTATCAGCCCCTACTTGACACCCCACCCCCACCCCAAGACTTTGGCTTTTACCTTGAGTGAGGTAGACAGCTACTGAAGAGTTTTGCAAGTAAAGGAATGACATGGTCTGACATATGTTCTGAAAAGACAATTTTGGCTGCTAGCATAAGAAAAGATTGTAGGAGAGAAAAAGCAGGAGCAGGGAGACTAGTTTGGAGTTAATATAATTACGTTTGTTGGACAGATGTTCTTAATTACGCCTCTTACATATTCCACAGTCATGCCAAAGCTGTTTAGCCAAAATCGAATCCACTATGCACTTCTCAGACTTGTTTTTCATCTAGTTATTCTATCTTCAAAAACAGGACCACCTAACTGTCAAAAGTAGAATCCTTCTTTTACAGCTGATACCATATTCCACTGACATTGGCCTTTAGGCGATCCTATCCTCTTCATCCATTGCAATGGCTCTCACTGTCATTGGCTTGAGCATCCTAGCATCTTCCTTACATTACCCATCAGAACATTACTCTTTCAAGACCCAATGGGATCCCATTAGTCTCCAGCTTCTATGACTTCCTACTGCTTAAAGAATAAAATCTATCCCATTTGCCAGGATATGGAAGGCCCTTCAGCAATAGCTGTTGCCTGACCATTCAGATTTGACACTCACTACCTGCTCTCATGTATCCTATGTTCTGCTTTAACAGAAAAGTTACTGTTAAAAACACCCTTATTACAAAAGCTCTGGTGTAATAGGGCATAGATTTCATTCCTCTTCTATTTCTACCTTGCCCATTTTTTTAACTTTAGAAAGTTCTCTTGCTGATTCTGATGCAGCCAGGATTAAAATCACAATATATTGCAGTTCTATCTGCCTTTCCACAGTAAGCCCATTAGTGAAAACCATTGCCAGGATTGTGTGTTTTGTTTTGTTTTCTGTTTTTTCTTTCTTTTAGCCAAGTCATAAGTTTTTAACTATCTCTTCACCCCAAATCCTCCTTAACTACCCCTAAAAAAAGCTGTCTTGAGTCTGAAGTGTGCTGTGGGAACTTATAGCTAATTAACACAGAACTATTTTACTACAAGTAGTGTTACGACTAAAAATTCAACAAATAAACTTGCTACCTGCAGGAGTATAACTAAGCTGCTTCTGATGATAATGTGGCACCCTAACAAAATACAGCAAAAAAGTGACCTTTGCAAATACTTAAGCTATAAGAAGAAGAATTGAGGTACATCTACAGCATTTTACTTTTTCCTTTGTACTAAGTTTTATGAACATTGTTGCTGACTGAGTGCACTCTACTGGATGGAATTCATTAACTTGTTTTATAGTGTGGTCTTTAGTTATTTGTTTTCAATGAAATGTAGTTCTGGCATTTGCTTTTCTAATCCCATAGGGAAATTGTAGAGGGGATGCTTCATTTATCAATACAATTTGTATTTTGTTGCCTGATGTGTGTTATTATGCTGTGGCCAATACACTTCTTAATAGGTAAGTAATTCATCTTTAAAAGTATAAGTGTCAGGGTTTGTAACACATTGTTGTATATCCAAACTTATGACTTTACATACTATACAACTAAATTATGTATATACGAATACCTTTTCTTACTACGTATAATGACATGTATGAAACATTTTATTTTCCCAAATATTTTCTTTATTAAATTAGATTGCTTCTCACATATTTACATATCTTATATTCTGCAAAACGAGGCACTTATGTGCACATAATGAAATATTATTGACATATATATATATATATATATATATATATATATATATATAAAGACAATGTTTAAACTACTTATTGGATGGGTTGATGAATTAGTTTACCAGTTATTTATATACTTTTGAAAACCAAAAATAGCCTGTGGCTATCTAACTTACAACTTAGAAAAAATTTTAAATATCCTAAAATGTTTTTCATAGGCTAATTCTTTAATAATTGTCTAACTTCTTAAAATACAGAGGCTCATGAACTATCCATAGAATTAAAATACTCAGAGCTTTACAGAGGTAGAATATCTTTTGGAGATCATTCAGATGACCATTCCATTTTAAAGAGGAGGAAATACAGATCAGAGAATTTGTAGATTTGCACAAAGTTATACAGCAGCTAAGGGGGAGATAGTGGGCCGGAATCCAACTCTCCAGATTTTCAGATCTGTCTTAATTTCTTTTCCACTGAGAGGTTGAAAAATCCATATTTAAAAATATTTTCAGAACAGATCTTCAGTATTTATAATGACAGAGTCAGTAGTAGCACACATTCTTTTTTTTTTTTTTTTTTTTTTTTTGTGGATCCTGGAATTGAACTCAAGACCTTGCATTTGCCAAGGAGGCACTGCGCTGCTGAGCTATATTAAATCCCCAGTCCTTAATCTTAAAAATGTATTTCTTTTAGAATAACACAAATTTTTTTGTGATACTCAAAGAATCACAAAGTAAGAACAAGCTCTGTAAAGTAATGTTTCCAAAACAACTAGAAAATTTTGGTTTTAATGAGAACTGATAATCTCACTTTAGCAGTGCTGTGTTATTACAATGGTACATAGCAATTGTTTCCTTAAGTTTTGGTTTCTTTTAATATATTATTCAATAAATATTGAGTGACTGCTACATTTCAAGCATTGCCTACAACTTGGGAGATAGAAGATTAAAAAAAAATAAAAGGCAAATTTCCTGCTCCGCTGCTATTCTCCAAACCACCAGTTCTCTTCCAGGAAGTTTTTTATAGGTTGTTTCTTCTTGCTCCTTGACTACTCCCCATATCCTCCCTCATCTGTACGTACCCGCAACACCTGGAGGCATACATATGCATACACTCCTACCACAGCCCTGGCATGTTATTACGTCTTTTTTACAATTCTGAAATTCAGAATCACTAAAAATTTTTGCCATTTTTGGCTTTCTCTTAAGTTCTATCTGTGTTGTTTTTATGCAAAGAAAACCAAGAAAGACATAATAATGTCTTCCTCAAGAACCCTGAAACTTGCTTTGTTATTTTGTTTTCCTTGGAGTAATGAGGTTGAAAACTTCTGTAAAATTGGAATCTCCTGGTAGGTAACTCCTTGGATTTAAACTGATAATATTTTGCAAAGAAGCCAGGGGTAGTGGTGCATGACTCTAATTCTAGCACTCGGGAGGCTGAAGCAGGAGGCTTGCTGTGAATTTGAGGTCCTGGATTACATACTGAGTACAAGGCCAGCTTAAACTACACGGTGAAACCTTGTCTCAAAAAAAAAATTCATTTAGGTGTCTGATTCTTCTGAAAATGTGTCTACTCCCAAGCCGAACAGGTCTCTTCCTCACATGGCCACAGAGGAAGGAGTGTGCATTCCGGCTGGTGCTGGACAGATGTGGCCCAGACTTTCACTCAAACTATGCACAAGACCCAGGGGCTCTGGGGCAAGGTAACCTGAAAATACTTTAAATACTCTAATGAAAAGTTAGTGACACACTTAAACCTTCACAGTACTGTTTTTTGGGGAAAAAAAAAAAGGCAGATTGTAGGTTGGACAAGCCTGTCAAATAACTTGTATAAGCTCACACCGCAGAACTGGGATTCACACCCAGGCCACTTGGATTCCTGGTGCTCTAAACCATGATGCTGACTCCATAGTATCATTTCATTCCTCTTTATTTTATTCCCAAGTGACAAAATGGCATAAAAAGTGAGCAGCAAGGCACAGGATGTGGTGGATGGGAGGACAGTATCACCTGGAACCATGGATCTTACCTAATTGTGCCCCATGTACCAAGTTTCCTCATCTCAGTTTGTCTCTTTACAAAATTTCGGACAAAATGATCTGCTCTAACTACTTCAAGTCAGATTATTTATAAAATATTTTAGGAAAATTACCATTAAAATATTTCTTGACAAAGCTGGGATACAAATAGTCTGTCTAAACTATGTAAAAAATGTGCAGATGAAATGCTCTTTCTCAATGGAGGGATTATGAGTTATCTGGCTCAGTTTTCTTTAGGTCATTTAAATTTTCTTTTGGCTTTTCAATATTTTAAATTTTTTTCAGCTAACATGTATTTATTTACTTAGCAAGTGTTTGCTATGAAACTGAGGGGTCTGAAAAAGTAAAAATATAAGATAGTCTAATATGGGTACATGAGTCTACAAATAGTCTAACATGAATGTAAAAAGTTGTATAATGCAGGTTTTCCTCTAAAATATATCCTCTAAAATTTTTATCTTTAATACTGTTTTTATGGCCACATTTGAAAACAGAAAAATTTAGAAGTCTTGGGTACTTAGGAGAAGTAAGATTTCATGGAAGATTCTTTATCCTCTATAATTATAATGAATAAGTGAGGTGCTGATTAGGTATCTTCCAAGTGGCATATGAGGCAGTCAGAGGTACTGCCATCTCCGAGCTCCAGATTAGGTGGCGGCAAACCTCACCAGCAGTAGTCTGGCTAAATAGCTGATGTGATTAATTGAATCAAGACAGATAATACAGAGGCCATGAGGAGTATTTCAAGATGACAAAGAACTCAGAATTGGATAAGATTATTCTACTTCAATAACATAGATAATATCTCCATGTCTGGAACAGAAAATTACAGGCCATCCACTGGAGCCTGAGAGTATTACATACAGTGGTGGGAGACTAAGAAGAACAAAAACCAGGAAAAAGCCACACAGATAAAGGACCTGATTGCTGACACCATCTCTGGCCTCCATCCAGCTCATTCTGCACATTGATACCAGTGTTTTATAAAACACAGATATGGTCATATTACTTCTTGGCTAAGAACCCTTCAATAGCTTTTCACAGTTTTATTACACCGAGACTTTTATTTTCAGGGCTGTCCAGGCCTTCAGTGGTCTGGTTCCTGCATCCCTTCTCTAGGCTTTGGTCATGTTTTCTTCAGTTTCTTTGAATCCTGGTTCCCCTTATTGTCCTCTCTGACTTCCTGCCATCTGTCAGGTGGCAGCTTACCTGGCTTTTCCTTTTGAAGGCCCTCTCTGAACACTTCTTGACCATGTCAGATCTCATCTGTGCTCTCTCAGATAAGCAGAGCCTTTAGAGTCCTTATTATAATTTTATAATTAAATTTATTTCTGTGATCATTCTATTTCTACCACCTTCCTAAACTGCAAGCTCTGTGAGGGCACAAGTCATATTTCTATTGCTCCCTGCTATATTCCCATGTCTGGCATTAGAATGATGACTTACTCAATGAAAGAATGAATAAATGAAATATACAAAAAAAACCCCAATGCTTTTAGTACATTTTATATCATGGTGGCCAACTGCTTAGATACTGAAACCTTCCTTTGTCCTTCCTGCCTGGCATTCTGGAAGATGTTTGTCAGCTTCCCTTCCTACTGGATTCTGGAGCATATAGCTGTGCTCTGGCATCCCAAATGCATGCAGAAGTGATGTAAGCTCCTTTCAGCCCCTGCCATAGCCCATCCTGTCCAACCTTCTGTGTCATTCTGTATCTTCCACTGAAGTGTGGTGGAGGTTGAAGATTTCAACCTATTGAAAAGACCCAGTAGGCTTGTCTAACCTACAATCTGCTGGGTTTTGCTGTTTATTTTCTGAGTTAAGAAGGCTTATCTTGGGCCACATAAAGATCTATCATATAGTTAATGCATATAAATAACAAAATTTCCTTTTTAAATAGTTTTGTTATAACATTAAAAAATGAGGGTGGCAAAAACGTGGGGCCCCATAGGTTGGGCACAGCTGAGAAATAGTGAGGTAACTCCCTCCCCTCAGGTACCTGAGTTACTGTTGGAGGTGCATCACCTGAACATCCTATGCTTGGCTGCAGTGAGGAAATAAAATTTCACTAGCTTAACCTGTTTAATTTTGGGTTTTTATGATACTGACTAGGGAAAGAATACTGATGAAAGAAGAAAATGTGGGTTTTAGAATTAGTTCAGCTGAGTTCTTCCTCTCATATTCCAGTCAAAGGGAAAGTATAGAATACAAGAAAGATAAAACATAAAGGTCTAAATGTGTAAAAATTAGATAAGGCAACTGGAGGAAGAATGACCAGGCCTTCACTAGGACTTACTGTCCTAACAGGAACAAAATCTGTGTAAGATGTCTAACATTAGTCCCTCTTCTTTTAATGAAAGTATGGCAGGGAATCTAACTAGTTAGATTAATGCAGAATATATCCTCCCCATCTCAAAACTTTGAAAGGCTTTCCATGGTACTTATAACAAAATCCAAGATCATGCCACTGGCTTAGTCCCCAGTTTTAACTCTACCTCTCTCCTCCTTTCCCTCTTCATTCCAGATACACTGGCTCTCTTTCCAATTTTAGAACTGCAAGGGCTTCCTCCCACCTTATGGTCTTTGTAAGCTGTTCCTGCTGAATGATTCTTGCAAAGCCTTCTCAGTTTAGCTGTCACTTCTTTAAGAAAGCCATTCCCAACTCTCTCAATTAGGGCCAAATCTCAACAATAATTATTTTTCACATTGCAAGTTTTATTCTGCCAATTATATTTTTCTTTTTCATAACTAGTACTTGTTGGTGATACATAATGAACATATTCATCGTGGGGAATGATTACATATATGATACATATGAATATATATATATATTCATCTCAGTCCTTTTACTCTCTCACCCTGGTACCTAGATTTCCTTCTCATTTGCAGATTTTTTTTCTTAGTAGTACTGCAGGTCAAACCTAGGGACTTGCCCACGGTAGGCAAATGCTCTATTGTTTGAACCATATCTGTACTAAAATCAGTGAGTTGGAAGCCAAGGAACACTGGAGAATAGCAAGAGCTAAAGACTGTTATAAACAAGAAACCTCTTGAACCAATCATTTGAGATGCTCAGTGTTCAAGGTTTTAGTTACTGACACATCTTTGGTCTAGTAGAGAGAATATTTGGATAGTCCCCCACCAAAGTCCAAATGATAGTCGGGACTTATGCAGTAAGCATTTTATAAATTAGACTAAAACGAAAATAGATAAAAAGTTCATTCATGGTTTCATCTTTCAGTCAGGAAATTGAAAAGAAAGACGGAGGAAGACAAAGTGGGAGGAAGGGAGGCAGAGACGGAAACAGGAAGAGAGAGAAGGGAAGATCCCAATATTCCCGTCAAAGTCGTACTTCCATACGATCAGAAGAATTCTAAATAGGCCCCAATACTTAATAGTTCCACCACCTCTCAATAGCACTAAAGGCCAAGCCTGTAAAAACTGACCTCTGGGTGACACTTATCCAAACCATAGCACCAAAGATCAGTTCCACTGTGCTCCCTTCGCGAAGGACACCTTTTGCTGACTGGGGGCTGAGTCAGAGGCATCTTCTCCAAGTTCCCTAGTGTATTTCTCATTTCTCTTATAATTTACGACAACCAGAACTTTGTACTCAGGTAGCCTTTTATATGTCTGCTTCCCCTACTAGACCCAAGGCTTCTTGAGAGCAGTCTTATATTAATCTTCCCTTTGTCCTTACCTCCTGGCATAGTGCCTATCACCTGGAATGTGCCTGATAAATATTTGTTGAACTTGAAAAAGTACACAGTAAGACATATAGCAGGTAACAAAGAGCAAGAGGATATTATAATCAATGTATAGTTTAAGAAAACTAAAAACTTTAAAATTGTAAGAAGCCAAAGATGAGTGAAGAATCAAAACAAATAGCTTATTCATCAAAAAATGCAGCTTTTTAAAAAGTTAACTTTAAATAGATAATCTTTAAAAGGTTAAGGGAGAGAAAAAACAAAGGTAACAGTTTATGAAGTTTGAGATATGGTGCAGGGCACATGATAAATAATCACACCATAATAGTAATAAGAGTGAATTGCAGTATCTTTTTTTTTTTTGAGTAGTTACTATTTACTAGGCAATCTGCATTCATTATCTGATTTAATCTTTGTAGTATTTCAGTGAAGTCTTGCCATTATTCAGGAAACTGATTGCCCAAGAGGATAACGTGATAGAGGTCATGCAGACAGGATGTGGAAGACTTCAAAATTTAAGCCAGGCCTGTGAGGTTCCACAGCCTGAGGCAGTGAGACTACAACCAAAGTTTATCCTCTTCAAAGAACCTCTTGAAAGTCCACATTATGGTGGACAACAGGCAGAAAGTGACATAGCCTCTCTTCCCTGTGGCCACCCACAGCATTAAACCTCCATAGCTGCTGGATAGCTGACCTTGGAAATGAGTGCCTGGGAGACCCAGGGGTTTAGAAAGTTGTCTCAAAATAAGCCCATTACAAAACCACATATGGTACTATGTAGTGATTTCCTATAAGGTATCCTAGTACCTACTAGGGTTAAACAGAACCACCCTGAGGAAACCCAAAGGAAAACTGATCTGAAGAAAGAGTTAACCAAGGTCCATATGCAAAAAAAAAAAAAAAAGAAACACACACGGAAGGAAGTTTGAGATGCTCAGTCTTCAAGGTTTTAGTTACTGATACATCTTTGGTCTA
>PVLA01004491.1:50998-76482 GCA_004027455.1 Hydrochoerus hydrochaeris
AGAAAGAAAGAAAGAAAGAAAGAAAGAAAGAAAGAAAGAAAGAAAGAAAGAGAAAGAAAGAGGACTCACTAGAGTCTTATGACAGACACAAAGTTCCAGTAGCAACCCACAAAAGACATTCTGGTAAACGCCCTGGCATACCAAATGTCACCTGGTTTATTTTGGGCAAATCTTGGACATAGAGTTTTTAGTGTGGCTTCCTAAGGCCCTGGGTATTACAGTAGTACCCATTTGCTTGGCTTCTCTTCCAACTGACTCCAGTGAAAAGTCATCTCTCTGGCCACAGCAGGCCACCGACAGGAGAACCACAAGCCTCATAGAGATGCTTCATGTGGTTCACCCCTGGCCCCAGCACTTAAATGGAAAGGATGGATAATGAAATGTCCCAAAATTAACATGTGGAGCCCTGGCACTTTTATCAAATTATGCTGCCAGATTTTTTATGTTATTCCTCAAGGTATTTTCCAAAACCAACATTTCCAGGGTGTCTTGCTATTCTGTCAAGCAGCTCCCCGCTTGCACCCTCCAGGTCATGGGGGAAAGAAAACAGACACATTTTTTACATTGACAGGCCTAAAAAATTATAATGCACTGCCTGTGTTATACAATGGGCCCTTGTATTTTTACAGCTAACCTACATTAAAATATAGCCAGTAGACTCATACACAATCAATTTATGACCTCAGGTGAGGACCCTGGGGATGTCCATTCTTAAAGCAAATCTTGACCATTTAGCTTCAGCCACAGTTCAGTATCGGATCTCAGCAACAACTCTAAAATATTGATGTGAAACGTGTATGTTTTGTCTCTCAAAGAAAGGACAGATCCTGCACTTATGAAAAGTGAAGATTTTATAGAAAAATGTTACTTCTATTTTATCCACAACAAATTAATTTACATCTAACATCTTTTTCTAAGAATTATTCTATTCTTAGTATTCATTCAAATTTTTAAAACCTACATGATATATAATTTGGGCAGTAACAAATAGTGCTGTAGCACTGATTTAGAGATTAGATTTTCCATAATATATTACATCTCCTCCTAATTGTTCAACTTCCCTAGTACAGGCAGAGTTAATGTTTCTATACTTTCCACTATCTCCTGCAGTTTTAGATTTTTGTATGTACTGGGACACAACGATTAAAATGGGAATAAGCAGGGATAATCTCCCATTAAGTAGGGAGATTATCAAGGATGGAAAACAAGAATAATGAGAAAAGGAAATACTGGGAAAGAGGAAAGTCAATATGGCTAACAGTGTCAGGGACAACGCACTTGCATGGAGTTGGTATGATGTGATGTTCAAAGTTTAGAGGGGAAGTCATAAAGATGTGTAATTACATAAATTATAGAGATTTTCCAATTGTGGTAGAGGATAAAAATAATAAATATTATATTGAGAAGCTAGAGGGCAATGCAGACTAAGAACTTGATGTTAGTTTACAAAGTGGAGACAGCTTGAAGGTTAAAAAAATCTACCCAGAACTCTAAATACAAAAATCTACCCAGCACTCTAAATATTTCAGGAATTCAGCAACAAAGGAATCTCTCTTTTATCCTCAGCATACAATTTTCCAGTATAAGTAAGGTTATCAGATAAAACCTGACCATTTAACAGGTAGTTCAATTTATTACTAACTTTGCTAATTACAAGTGACTGATTTTAACATTGTACCTTAAATAACAATGCTAAGACAGAGATGATTATTTTAGTATTTCATGTTATTAGAGAGGTTATTTAATAAGAGATTATGGAGATTATTTCAATAAGAATTCTATTTCATTTATGAGTAACACTTTACTAATATATTTCCATATAATTGTGATGGACGGAGCATGAGATACATTTATGTTAAGATCTAAATTAATGTCATATTTTACAAAAATATATGCTCAATATATCAACAAGATAACTTCATAGACACTTGAATAGATCTTTAACTATATTATACCATGTCTTAGGAAAAATATGATAAAAGTCATTTATGAAAAACTTATGCCAACATCATATTTTTTTATTTAGAGAAAAAAAGCAAAACAGAAGAAAGGGTAGAAATAATGCACAATTTCAACATCATCATATCAAATAGGGAAAAACTGAAAGCTTTCCTCTAAAATCAGAAACAAAGCAATGATTTCTGTTATCATCACTACTGTTCACTACGGTTTTCAAAACATTAGCCAGAGTGATCAGGCAAGAGAAAGAAATAGAAGTGTTATGTACAGAAAGGGGGAAAATTAAATTATAATTATCTGCAGTTAACATAATCCTCTACATAGAAGATCCCCAAAATTTCACCAATAGACTCTTAGAATTAATAGACAAATTCAGTAGCATAGCAGACTACAAAGATCAAGACATAAAAATCGATAGCATTCCTGTATACCAATAATAGACTCATTGATAAAGAAATCAGAGAAACAGTATTTTTCAAAATAGTATCATGAAAAATTAAATATTTAAGGAATTAACCCAAAAGGAAAGTTAAAGACCTCTACATCAAAAACTACAGTACACTGAAAAAGGAGATCAAAGAGGATATCAAAAAATGGAATATACCCTCCATTCCTGGATAGGAAGAACCAATATAATGACAATGGGATTATGCTATATAATCCCAATCAAAATATCAATAGCATTCCTCATAAGACTAGATAAAATAATCCTCAAATTCATATGAAACTAGAAGAAACCTAAAATAGCAAAAACAACTCTAGGCAACAAGACTAAGGCAGGAGGCACCACAATCCTGGACTTCCAAGTTATACTACAAAGCCACAGTGACACAAACAGCATGCTAATGGCAAAAAACAGTTGTGAAGATCAATGGAACAGAATAAAGGATGCTGAAACAACCCCAGGCCCATTCAACTACCTCATAACAGGCCCAAAAGCTTATGTTGGAGGAAAGATAGCTTCTTTATAATAGTTCTGGGAAAACTGGCTATCCACATGCAGAAGATTGACTCTAGACCCTATCTTTCATTATGTACTAAACTCAAAATAGACCAAAGATACAAACACTAAAACAGAAACAGTTGACCTTTTGGAAGATAAAATAGCAACACCTAAAAATATAGGCATAAGTAATAACTTTTTGAATAGAACACTAGCTGCGTAAGAAATAACACCAAGAATCAACAGATGGGATCACATTAAATTAAAAGCATTCTGCACAGCAAAAGAAACACCAAATAAAGTGATGAGAAACCTACAGAATTGGAAAAAAAAAACTTCCAACTATTTCTTATACAGAGGAATAATATCTAGAATATATAAAGGACTTAAAAATTAGACCCCCAAAATAAAAGACCCTGACAAAAAAAGGCAACTGAAATGAACAGACACTTCTCAAAAAATACAAATGCATGTGAGTTTGATTTATTTCGCTTATGCGTATGGTCTCAAGTTGCATCCATTTATTTATAAATATCTCAGTGTGATCATTCTTTATAGCTGAGTAGTACACCATTGTATAAAAGTACCACAATTTTTTTTATCCATTCCTCAGTTGATGGGCACTTAGGTTGTTTCCAAGATCTGGCTATTACAAATTGTGCTGGTATAAACATGGGTGCACATATATCACTGTGGTATGATGTTTTCAGTTCTGGGAATATGCCTAGGAGTGGAATAGCTGGGTCAAATGGGACTTCCAATCCCAGCTTTTTTAGACTCTCCAGACTGACCTCCATAGTGGCTGCACCAGTCTACACTCCCACTAATGGTGCAGAAGAGTTCCTTTTTCCCCACAGCCTCTCCAGCATTTGTTGTTGGTAGTTTTGTTGATCCTGGCCATTCTTTCCAGAATGAGATGGAATCTCAGTGTGGTTTTAACTTGCATTTCTCTAATGACCAATGATGATGAACATTTTTTCATGTATTTATTTGCCATTCATATTTCTTCATCTGAGAACTGTGTGTTCATCTTGGATGCCCGTTTTTGGATTGGGTCTTTGAATTTCAGGGGTCTGATTTTTTAAAAATTCTTTATAAGTTCTAGACAGAAGTCCTTTGTCTGAGGGACAGTTTACTAAGATTTTTTCCCAGTTTGTGGGTTTTCTTTTCACTATGCTGGAGATTTATTTCAACACACAGAAACTCTTTAATAAGACGCTGGGAAGTATTTCCCATGCAGTTTGGTTCTTGTTCATGAATTCTCTACCTACCCCTATGTCTTCAAGATTTTTACCTACTTTGTCTTGCAACAGAATTAGTGTTTATGTTTTAATATTTAGATCTTTGATCCATTTAGATTTTAGTTTAGTACATGGTGATAGGCATGGATCTAGTTTTAGTTTTAGTTTACTTTTAGTTTCACATGTATAAATACCGTATAGTTTCCCTAGTGTAAGAAATGGTAAGAGTACATAAGATTCTATGGTAATCTTGGTTCCCCATTATATTGCTTTGAAGCCTTTTAATGTTTTCATTCATTGGTTGGAATGGTTTTATTCTATTTTTTTTTACCTTATTATGTGTGATGGTATGAACAGCTACTTTGAAGAAAACAAGACATTATGGCAGCCATTGCTGATTTAGTATCATCTTGCTTTGAAGTCCTACCTTGCTTTTGTTCTTCTATCTCCATTGGTTCTATCATGTTGTATTTTACTGGATTTTAATATGTATAATAGTATAAACAAATTTTTTATGGAAAATGAGATAGTATAGTAGCCATTGTTCATCTTCTATTATTTGGTTCAGAATGCCTTGTAATAGTTTCATTCTCTTGAATGCTTTTATTCTATTTTGTTATGTTTGATATTATTGTGTGTGAAGCTATGCTCAACTATTTCATAGCTACTGTTGATATCCAATTGTCTTGTTGTGAAGTGCTCTGTTGCTTGCATTGTTCTGTTCTGATGTGCTTTATTCTGTCCTCTTTTGTTTTATTCTATGTAAAATAAAATTTTAAAAAAAGAAATACAAATGGCCAATAAATACATGAAAATACACTTACTATTGCTGACCTTTAGAGAAACGTAAGTTAAAACAACACTGAGATTCTGTCTTACTCCAAAAAAAAAAATGGTTATTATGAAAAAATCAGGTAACAGTTTTTTGTGAGGTTATGGGAAACCTGCTACACTGTCTGTGGGAATGTAAACTAATACAACCACTATTGAAATCAGTATGGAGGTTCTTCAAACAACTAAAAACAATGCTAATTCATCCAGCTATTCCTCTCCTAAATATATTTCTGAAAGCTCTAAAGACATTTTATTACAGTAATACATGCATACCCAAGTTTATAGCAGCATGATTCACAATAGCTAAATTGTGGAAGCAGCCTGCATGTCCAATAGCAAATGAACTGATAAAGAAAATGTGGTACGCAATGGAGTAGTACTCTTTCACGAAGAAAGATAAACTTGAGTCATTTATAGGAAAATGGATGCACCTTTAGACTATCATGTTTTAAATTAAACATATAAGTTTAAGTATTGCATAGTTTCTCTCATGAGGACCCTAAAATATACATACAGAGCAAAATAAAAGATAGATAATATGAAGTAGGAAGATGGATCTTTTCATATGGGAATAGGTCAAGGAAATGGACAGAGTGGGGAAGGGAAGGGGATTCTTTTTAAAAAAAGAATTAAGATGTGTTATGCACATGTACCAGAAGGAATGTGTTCATTGTGTACCACAACATGTAGTAATAAAAAAATTTAATTGTTAAAAAAATGAGAACATTATAAGAATAAAAACTGCTATTTCCAGGTCATACTCCAGGCTAATGATATCAGTCCTTGGAGGTCCTTGCAATTTTGCAACCTGAAATTTTATGTAATACAAAATCTCTAGGCATCAATACTTTTAAAGCTCCTCAAGTGATTCCAATTTCAGTTAAATAACTTCAAATAACTTCCAGTAAGGACAACAAAATCACTACAGTTTTGAACCTACCATGCATAATCTTGATAATAAGTGATTATGTCACTTTTATATGTATTTACTATACTATATTTTTAATCATCATTTTAGAATATACTTCTACTTACTATAAAAGCTTACCATAAAATAGCATGTCTTGTAAACTGACATCCCATTTCATTACGTGTCTTGACTGCATCAAGGAGTCATGCTGATGGCCCACACCTGTAATCCCAACACTCTGGGCGAGTGAGGCAGAGTGTTGGGATTACATCTGAATAGTAGCACATAATTTTGTGACATCACACCTACTACAAAAAATGGTATATGTAGTCAATTGGGGAAGTTCCAACTCAGCCTTGGCAACTCAGCAGCTTGGTAAGAACCTGTCTCAAAATATGACATTTTAAAAAAGGGCTGAGGATGTGGATATTTGTGAAGGTTCTGAGTTCAGTCTCCAATACAAAAAGGAGGGGCATATTGAGAGACTGGCCTCTATCATCCAGGTTTGTGTAAGTACACTTGTAATATTCATACAAGGACATAATTGCCTAATGAAGCATTTCTCAGAATGTATTAAGAAATACACACTTTCTTTTTTGCTCATATTTTGTGAGTATGTAGTGACCATCTGAGATATGATATTGCAACAAGCTAAACATAACAGGAAATTATAGAATCCACCTGGGTTCTACTGAGCCCAAGTTTAAATAATTTGCATAATTTTAAACAGTGCCCTTCTCTATAAATATATATATATATATTATTGATTTTTTAAAAATAAAGGTTTTTTTAAAAATAAAAATATATCATTATGTTAGCATGTAACATGTAACATTTATGTTTACATGTTTAATTTCTAGTAGGTAAATAGCAATAGATAAAACTATATGGGGGCTGGTGTTAGCTCACTGTTAGAGTGCTACCATGTGTGAGGCCCTCAGTTTGATCTCTAATAATGAGGAAGAAAAAACCCTCTAGTAAACAAAAGCCTTTGGGAGTTTCTTAATATTTTGAAGAGGTCTTGCTGATCATTTAGTCCACGAGCTGCTGTTTTACTGGGTCACCAAACTGAGAGGAAACTGTGAATTCAAAATTTATCCTGTAGTTAATTTTTTCAATATGCAAAACTGCTACATTCTATTTTGCTTTGAGTACTTTTACATAAAAATTATATAATGATATAAATGTTAAAATATACTACAATTATTATAAACCTGTTCTGACATTTTTTATTTAAAATGTACTAAGAGCTTTGAAAAACTGGGTCTTTCTTGAATCTTATTATGTCCATTAGTTAAGAAAACATAAAACTGAACTTTTCCATTTTTGTCACTGTTAATACTAATGGTTAATATTTATCAAGCTCTTACTCTGCCAGTTATGTCCGCGAGTACTTTCCACTTGTTCTCTCCACTGAGTCCTCATAATAATTCTGAGGGTTGGAACTGAACCCCTCAGTTTCAGTAACTTGTGCAAGATTAGACTGCAAGTAAATGAACCCAGGATCTGAACCCAAGTAACCTGTCTCTTAAACCTCTGAGTGGACAACTAAGACCCATCCAGTCTACTCCCATATTAGGAATCTGATTTTCCTACTTTCCAGCATAAAAGGCATCTTGAGTGCAAATGAGGAGACAGAGAATGCAACTCAGATAAGCTTTCATGAAAGATGATGGCCCTAGAATGTAGATGGGGGTCCCTGGTTCTGCCTTCTGTTGCCTATACATTGTAGGCTCCTTCAGGGCAGAGTTCTGCTTATTACAGTTGTGTTATTTATTCATTTGGAAAATAACACCCTGTGTGTGAAGTGCTTCAGGGCTGGGAAATCAGATGGCAGTTTTAAAGGACTTTTTCCCTGGAGAGGTGTATCACAAGAAATTCTCATAAAGGCAATATGTCCCCTTATTTCCATTATGCAAATCTGATCACCTTATTCAGTCCTCTTTCAGCACCTTACAAAGAAATGTGACAAGTTGGTACAAGACAGACAGTAAGTCACTTCACCCAAACCCACAGCTTCACAGAGGTGAGAGAGTCAGCTGGCCTACTAGTAACTGAAAAAATACATTCTTAACATTGCAATTATACGATATAGTGAGTAAGATGATTACGATGATGAGGATAGTTATCTCTTATGAAAGAGTCGTACTTGCTTCCAGCAGGCCTCTTTCTTCCTTGTAGACAAAAACTGATTTGGAAAGTTTTCTTTTCAGTTTTGTTAAAACTCAAAGCCTAGTTATCTAGAGCAGCAAACAAAGAATTGCAGATATTCTGGCATAGTTTTGTGACATCACACCTACTACAAAAAATGGTATATGGAGTCAATTGGGGAACTCAAGAGTAAAGAAATATTACTCTGCTTGATAATCAAAATCAGGAGCTCTTCCTACCTGTGTAAATTTGAAAAGTGTACTCAAATCTTATAAATTTTATCTCATCACGATATAAATGTAATACCGAGATAAAGTTATGACTGAATAGTGGCAGTTAGAAAAGTAATATATTTTCAGTTCAAATGAGAGAAGATGAGAACCACATCTGTGATTCATATTTTAAAATTTACTTTTTGAATACCTTTCCGAGATTTAGTTTCATAGGTAACAAGGCTGGCATTATCTCATGGATCTCATATAATATAATAGATACACATTGATATAAAAACACTTGCAAATGTGAAATAACCACTCCCTACCCCCCAAAAGAAAAAATCATTCATTTGTAATTTCCTGAGTTATTTACACACTAAGATGTCAAACTGGAAGCTTCAAGTGTAGAAATATATGTTCATACGTAAAACACCTAAGTTCCTTAAACTGGGCATGGTGGTATATGCCTATAATTCTAGCACTCCAGGGGCTGAGGCAGGAAGATCACTGCAAGCTCAAAGCCAGCCTGGTCTACATTGTGAGTTCAAGACCAGCCTGAATTACACAGTGAAACCCTGTCTCAAAAAAAAAAAAAAAAAAAATTTCCTGCATGTAATAATAGGAATTTAACATATGCCTGTTAATAAAGCACAGATTAATTTAGCAATTTCATCTTCTTCAAAATTGTAAATAACATTTGAAATAATGTCTTAGGCTTTATTCCTTATTTTTCACATATATTGATCTTATAACTTTTAAATGTGAAAAAATTGTGTAATCAATGTTTATATTAGAAATCTTAGCAACAACAAAAACCACTCAGAGAATATTTCTCCATACAGTTTATCCCTCGAAGTAACAATTCTCCTAAGACAAGACAAAAATATGCCCTTAGAGGAAAGTACATTTAAAATAATAACTCCTGTTTTAGAAAAAAGAGATAAAAGGAGAAGGAAGGAGAAAGACTTAAATTCACTTTCATATATTCAAATAATACTATTTACTCCTGACAGGCAAGGAAAGTGAAGCCCAGAGAAGTGACATTATTTGCTCAGAGTCTCAAACTGAATAAACAGGGAAGTCAGGAGTCAATCCCGAACCTGTCTGACTTTAGGACGATAAGTTCTCATTAAACAAGAAAAATAAAAGACCACCAGAAGCTGAAGTAAGATTGTCTGAAGGTACTCAGGATTTGTTCAAATACTCTTCCTCATGGATGACTTTGTCATTAACAGTAGATTCGCTTGATTAAAGTAACCCTGTAGGTTATTCCAATGAAGATAGCCAGTTTTTGGAAGAAGGTACCTGGGGCAGATTTTGTGTTTATCTGAATTTTGTGTGGGCCAGGGATTTAGCTCAGTATTTAAGTGCCTGCCTGGAAAGTGTTCTGAGTTCGATTCCTGATACCAAAACAAACAAACAAAATTTTTGTTCTACTTAAGGTCAAGCCATCTGAGAGCCAGTCTGGATTTCCTTCTATTTGTAGTTAATTTTGAGGCAAAATGCAATCTCATACCCTCCTTTCCTACCCCTATCTTTTCCTTCCTTCCTTCCTTCCTTCTTTCCTTCCTTCCTTCCTCCTCCTTCCTTTTTTCCTTGCTTCCTTCTTTCCTACGGGAAACGTATTCCTTAAAAAAATACTTGTGCTATCTCAGATTTAAATCCTTTTTTTGGTAATGGCTCCCGACACAATTGTTTTTGATCAAAGATTTGAATGAAATAGGAAAGTTGCTATTTAAAGAAACTTCTAACAATACCCTGGTATTTCAAATGTCTTTTGGAAATAGGGAAGCAGGATTTATTACTTGGGTAAATGTCCTGAAGACATGATAGATCCCACTTATGCTTCATTTTCAAAACTACAAGGAAAGTTATTTAATTTCTATAACAATCTTTGAAAATTCTGAGGACAACCCAAGTAACAGTCCTACACCTCTGAAGGTCTTTGAAAGAGGATGGATAGTAAAGCATAATAATTGAGATGAAGATTCCATTATTGATTAACCCTCCCTCAGAAGACACCCTAGTGTAATGAAGTGGACATTACTTATCTGGAAAAATAAAAAAATATATACCTTTATGAAGCCTGAATACCAGCTTTATCCCTTAGTATTTATGCAACCTTGGATAAGTTTCTTAACTTACTTGAGCTTCAATTTCCTTATCCCATAACACAGGCATAAAAATGCATTGGTTTCATAGTGTTCAATGGCGTAATCCACATAAAGTGGTCAGTTTAGGGTCTGTCACCCAGAGAGGATTCAGCCAATCATAATTTACTGTTAGCAATGTTCTGAAAATTATCTTTTGAAATATCCTCAATTTTCTAGAATGTATTCTTCTAGAACTCTATTTATGAAAGCATGCTTCTTTTCTTAGAAGAGAGCTAATTTTTACAGTAGTTGTAAAGGGAAAATTTTAAATCACAAAATACTTTCAGAGTGGCAGGAAATCTTTCAGCTAAGGCCCATCTCAACAGACTAATAACTACACAGACGACAGGCATGTGACTAGTAGTCACAGATCACTTATACACATGAATGCAATACATTCAATATGGCTCTTAAGAGTTAAAGTATTTATACTTTGTATAAATTACTTCAAATTATAGACAGAAAAGTAAGTTAGGGAAAAAGATAACAGAGGCAAACTTTCGGTACATTTGAAAGGAAATTTGGAAAGGAAGTGTAAGAAAGCTCATAATACAGGTAATAAGTCAGAATAAGAGAAAGCATGGAAAATCTGCAGTCCTGCTGAGAAACCATTGTTGTAACCCATAAATAACACTCTGATTCATCTAATGGAACTTAATATTTTTCCTAGACTACAGTTATATTTAAAGACATTAAATGTTTTCTGGTTTATATTAATAATATCACACTTGGAAGTATGTCACAGTATCTTTTAGGTTGATGTTATAATAACATTACTATTTTATTTCAAAAAGTTTTACCTTAGAAGAAAAATTTATAATAATTTTCTCTCTGTTTAGTTTGTTACCATATCTTATCAAAATAAGAGGGTCGTTTCTTTTTAAGTTAAAAAGTTAAATATGATTAATTCTTCCTATTGCCATTCTACCACCATTCTATTGTTTATAATTTTTCAACCATTTAACACATGCACAGTATTTTAGAGAAATGAATAAAATTAATCTGAACTGCTTTGGATAATAATATGCACTATATTAACTAGCATTAATTTTCTATTATTTTGCTTTGAAATTCCATATCATCATTTTTATTCTTTTCGTTGTTGCTGCTGCCTTGTTGCTAAGGTTTTTTAAAATTAAAAAAAAATAAAGTCAACAGAAGTTAACCTAAAAAAAACTGCAGACTAAAGGTTCAAAAAACAAAATTATCAACTATGAATAAGAACACCATGTTTTAAATTCATTTTCTTGCTACTGTGTTTAGTGAACACTTCTTGTAAGAATAAAACTTTAAGGAACATGAACTTGAGGCAAGACCCAACATAATATGCTAGAACTATGCTTTGAAGTAAAATCATTCCCTTAACATTATGAGATTTAATACTACCATTTCATCATGGAAATAATCACAGACAAGTGTTCTGACTGGTACTAATTGTCTTTGAAGTTCTCTAAGTTCAGCCATTAAAAATAATGCTTGACAAACCTCTTTACCTTATCAAAAAGTTACCAAAAAAAAAAAATTTTGTGGTTAAGACCCAATCTTTTTTGGGTTATATCTAAAATCAAAGGTATAACCTTAAACAAAATTAAAAAGTACACAAGAATCCTGTTATTATGGAAATGTAAATTTAAGATCCTGAATTTTCCCCCCTTATTTCATAGTTATCAAGGTAATAAAATAATTGCTGGGTAATAATAGGCATTTTGTAATCAAAGTCAGAATAGTAACTGTGTGTGCTTTCCTTGTGATTGTTTTATGATACCTCCTCAAATTCTATATGCAAAAGTGCAGCTGTAAAAACATTTTATAGCTGATACAAAGCACAAAAATAAATATAATAAGTTTAGAGGAACACTCACTTGCACGAGGAGGGGTCTTGTGGTGTTTGGAAGTTGGAACATTAAGAATGGAAGGTTTTTCTCAGTGATTTGAGAGCCCACACCCAACCAACACTTTCAGATAAAGCTTTCGTGCATGCTGTTCCTTTTTCCCACAAAACCTTTCACCCTCCTTACCTAGTTCATTCCACTTTATCCTTTGGGTCTTAGCTGAACTGTTATTTCCTTGGTTATGTTTTGTTTGCTTGTTTTTGTTTTTCTGAGATAGAGTCTCACTATCTAGTCCAGGCTGCCCTTGAATTCTCTGTGATCCTCCTGCCTCAGTCTCCCATGTGCTAGGATTATAAGCATGTACCACCATGCCAGCTAAATTATGTCTTTCTTGATTTACAGAATTCAACCCTTCCCTGTAGTACGAATGTCTTTTCTTCACAATACTTATTACAGCTGCAGCTTTACATGGTCGTGTGTGGTTATTTGATCAGTTGTCTCCTAGTACACTATAAGTTTCTGGAGGGAAAGGGACCATGGACATTTATTTTCACTATCATACTCCCAGAACCTGAAGCTGAGCTTGACACACACTTAATGCATATTCATGGAAGGATGAAAGAGAAGGAAAGAAGTAGGGGAGAAGTAATTATACTAAACTGGCTAGTTACTCCGGGCAGCTTAGGTAAGAGCAGTGCTTAGAATTGCAATCCAGGCTAAGCCGGAAGATGGTATACCACCCACCAGTCTTACTTGGTTCCCTTCTACCTTCACTCTCTCCTGTTTCTCTGTAGCTTCTCACTACAAGGAGCATGGATGGAGCAAGGTACAGAGTTGCACATGGAGACCTCAAACTTGGTCATTCAGCCCCTGCACTGCTTTCAAACACTTGCCCTAGACCTCACATCTTGCTTTTGGGCACTATGGTTAGTATTCATACTTACATTTCAATAAGCACTCTCTGGGGGCAGGGCCATTAGTGCAAGAGTGGCCACAATAGGACTGGCAGGCTTTCAGAACGGGTGTGAGCATGGAGGATGGGGCCTCAGAAACACCTACACACCCAGCAGGTACAGTGTGCTGGGTCTAGAACTAGGATGAAGGCTGATAGGGCTTGGAGTTCAGGAGGCCAGGAGCAGCCAGGCAGAAAGAGAAGCGCCAGCTCAGCAGAGTCTTTACAGCGCTCAGAGCACTGACTTCTTCCCAAAGACAGAATCATGCTGCTCTCACGGCTTGTTAAAACTCAAGTGTTCCTATGTGTTTCCTGAAATGACCCGATTGCAAGAAAATAACAGGTGGCCAAGTGGCACAGATGTAAAAGGGCTTTTAAATTCTTCATGAATAGATATTATTTTTAGAGAAGTTTTAGCTTACGGAAAAATTCAGCACAAAGTACAGACAGTTCCCATATACTGTCCCCTGGCTCCCTCCACAGTTTCTACAGTGTCCTTTAAAAAGATATTAATGTATCAGTAATGGCCAGAAAAAATCCTCTAAATTTGTCCTTTTTGTTTCAAATTAATTGATAAATTTCTTGTTTTACATAAGTATCAGCATTAACTCATTTTAAGTGATTTTAGTTTTAGTTTATTTTGAAAGTAGAAAATTTAATAAATATTGATGGACACAGAGAAACTAAAAGAAAACATTTTTGAATTCTTCTACTGAAAGGTAACTATAGATAGTATATTGGGGAATATCTGTCTATATTTTTTTCCTGTGTATTTTTAAATTTAAAATAACTGAGATATAGTGTACATATTATTTTGATTAAATAGATAATTATCTATATAATGGGATATTCTGGCCACCTTTGTACTTTATTAACTATTTTCAAAGGCAGCATAATATTCCATTCTGTGGGCAACCATAATCTATTTAGCCAGCATCTCCTACCTTTGGACATGAAATATTTATTTGTAAAACTACAAATATCTATTTTTTCTAAGACATTATTTTATACATCTTTAAAGAAAGGCATTTTTTAGGGTACAAAAATGAATACAGTGAAACACTAGATAATTTATTTAGTCTTTATACAAGATCCTAGTGTTGGCCAGGCAGGAGAGAACAGCTCGCCTATGACCCTTTTAACTTCAGACGGATGTGGATGGTACAAAGCCAGCAGAGTGATAAATAGGCTTTGGCAGCTCATCCTCCCTACCTTGAGTAGTGTTCCAGTGTGTCATTGGAGTGGATCACTTAGAACAGGAAGCTAGGGACACTGTGTGGTGTTCTTCCAGGGTAAATTCACAGATACCTCATAGAAGGCTTTGGCAGGATTCTCAGCAGGCGCACAGAAGCGAAGAAAGCGGCTTTATTTTTAAGGCTCATATTCAGCTGAAGAATCTGCTATGGAATCCAGAGAACTGAATGCCTGGGCTTGAGTTAAAATAGATGTTTTATTCCTGCTTTCACAGTGCACAAAAGCTTTACTGATTTGCCCAGCAGTCATTTGCTAATCTCACACCTTAAGAGAAGTTATGCTTATCCTCATTAACATCAAGTTCTGGTCTCTGAAGGGAAGGATGTGCAAGAGACTGAGTTTCTAATTCACACTGAGTTACTATATTTTCACATGTTATTGCAGTTCACCGTAGCTACTGCCATTCACCCCATCACAGGCAAAGCAAAGAAGTTTCATCTACAAAAGCAGCCGTACATCACATTTCCCAACTGCTATGCTTCAAAATCACAATAATTGCTCATGAGGTAAACAATTCTAACTTCTAAGTGACTGTTTTAGAGGATAGAGCTGCCTGGTAGGAAGAAAAAAGTAACCTTTGTTTATTGATTTTCTTATAATGTGACTTTTCTCGAAAATGGAAAAAGCTTGCTAATGAGTCTCCTTGTAGTACAAATAATGTAATAAGATACTATAAAATCCATAAAATATAGGAAAAACCTTGTAAACGTAAAAATAAAATAACCTTTGATCCCATCATCCAAAGATAGCTGCTATTAGAAGTTTTGGTAGCTGGAATATATTGCTAGAGATTGTTTTAACCTTATAGTTAAATATTTGAAAAAATATACAATATTAGACATTTGCTTTGTAACCTTCCTTTCTACTTTGCAATATACTTCTATACCCTTCTTGCCAACATAAATTTTTACAGCTGCATAATTAATACTTTTATCATTTTTTAAAGTGCTGACATTTTTAATTCGACAATTAAATTAGTAAGACCACTTAATGGGAGTCATATGTTTCACTGTTTGACTTCAGGCTATATTCTTAAGAGGGAAACTTCTTAGTAAACATTAATTAAAATAAAGAACTCAGCCATTTATAGATACAAATTTCTGTATAAGTGAAGAAGACTGTGCACAATAAAAACAAAAAGCCATTAAAATATCTAAAAAAATTTACTTTCTTACAGTTGGTTTTATCAGATGTTTACTTTCTTAAATGAATAAATTAGATTTTCCGACATTGTGTGTGTTGCTCAACATGTGTTACTTAAAACATGAAAATAAAAAGATCAAATGATTTATACAAAGCAAAGGCTTTAAAAGCAGAAATTAAATTAAACTAAATGCTTACTAGACTTTATTAATGTGTATTAAACTATAACAAGCAAAAGTCAATTATTTCTCTAAAATAATTCTGATTAGTATCAAGAATGATAAAAGAAAAGGGTGTAAATAAATTTGTTAATGGTTTAAAATTTTTTAAAGTTATAGAACAAGAGTAGAGTGCATGAAAAAGAAGTCTTTGGCTTATGATGTGTGAAATGATTGATGTAAGAAAACAGATTAAAATAATAAACAGTCATTATCAAATTATATCTATGCTCTGTGTGTGACAGCAACTATGCTTTGTGGTCATTGGTGCTTAATGACCAACTGGTTATTTATTAACCATCTGCTCATAGCACGGACAAGAGGATGACCTAGAAAGAAAATGACCTAGAAGATTTGATATAATAAAATGACTAGTTTGAATAATATTTTTTGTTCATAAATTATCTCTTTAAGTTTCTGATCCTATATACTTACACACATATATATATCTAGGTGTTCTGCCACATGTAGCTGAACCTAATATTAAGTAATACACATACAAATACATGTAAGTTTGCATATAGTTTCATGATGGTGTGTGTCTATGAACCCCAAATTTACAATATCACTTTAGAAATACACACACACACACACACACACATGTGCGTGCTTCTGTATGTGTGTGTTATGCAGGTTGCAGCTATAACCACTTCACTTTTGTATTCTGTAATTAATGGTTTATCATACCCATTATCTTTTTTGGACTGTTTGCCTGTAAAGTAAATATTGTTTTTAATTTCATCTGTGATCCATTAAATTTATTGATTTATACATGTTGAACTATCCTTGCATCTCTGGGATGAAGCCTAATTGATCATGATGCATGATCTTTCTGATGATGTGGTACATTCTATTCCATAATATCCTGTTGAGTATTTTTGCACCTATGTTCATTTAGGAGGCTGGTCTATAGTTTTCTTTTTTGGATATGTCTTTATCCAGTTTCAGAATCAGGGTGATACTGGACTCCATAAGTGAATTTGGGAGCAATCCATTCCTTTCCAATTTCTTTGAAGAGCTTGAGGAGTACTAGAGATCTAACAACTTTAATGTTTTTGCATAGTTCAGTGGTGAATTTATCAAGTCTTGGGCTTTAGTTGGTAGTTCTTTATTACTGGGTCAATTTCATTGGTTCTTATCAGGCTGTTCAGCATACTTGTGTCTTCTTGGGTTAACTCTGGTAATTTGTATAAGTCTAGAAATCTATCCATTTTGTCAAAATTTACCAATCTATTATAATTTTTCAAAGTAGTTATTATTTTCTGGATTTTGACAGTGTCTGTTGTGAGTTTTGTCTTTCATTTCTAACTGCATAGATGTGAATCCTTTCTGTCTTTCTCTGGGTAAATGTGGATAAGGGCTTATCTATTTTATTTTTTTTGAAGAACCAGCTCTTCGATTTCATTGATTTTTTTTCTATAGTTTTTTTTTTTTTTACCTCCATTTCATTGATTTCTGCTCTTTTTAATTTTCCTCCTTAATTTTGGTTTGGGCCTGAATTGCTGTTGTTTCTCAAGTATCTTAAGATTCCTTATAGGGTTATTTATTTGAGCTTGCTGTTTTCCTAGTGTGAGTATTGATTGCAAAGAACTTTCCTCTTAGGACTGCTTTAAAAGTATCTCAGAGGTTTTGGTGAACTATACCAGCATTATCATTAACTTCCAGAAAGCTTTAAATTTCTTCTTTGATTTCCTCTGTGACTAACTGGTTGTTTAGGAGTGTATTGTTAATTTTTCAGGTGCTTCTAGCTTTTCTGTTATTTTTTCTGTCATTGATTTCTATTTTCATTGCCCACTGGTCTGATTACATGGGGTAATTTCAGTTCTTTTATATTTACTTAAGCAGGCCTTGTGGACTCTAACATGATTTTTTTTTAAAGTACCAAGTGCTGCAGAAAAGCATGTACTGTTTGAGATGAAATACTCTGTTAATATCCATTAAGTCCATATATTTAAGGGTGTGGTTCTGTTCTTTATTGAAAGATCAACTAAAGAGTTGAATTGTCTCTTTGCTAAAGTGGTGTGTTAAGATTCCCACTATGGTTGTATTAGTATTTATTTGTTCTTTTATGTTTAGCACCATTTGCTTTATGAAGAGAGGTACTCCAGTATTCAGTGTATAACTGTTTATCAATGTTATCTCTTCTTGTTGGTTTGTTCCTAGCAGTAGAATGTCTAGTGATCTTCTTTGTCTCTTCTAATAGGTTTTACTTTGAGGTTTACCCTGCCTGAGATTAAAATTGGTACTCCCTGCTTGTTTTCAAGGTCCTGGTGCATGAAATATTGTTTTTGACCCTTTAATTTTTAATCTATGAATATCTTTTTAAATTAGGTGAGTTTCTTGAGTATAGCAGACTGTTGGATTCTATTTTTTGAACTAGTTTGCCAATCTGTGTCTTTTAAGTGGGAAATTGAGGCCATTAACATTGAAAGATATTACTAAAGTGTGTTGATTATTTATCATTATTATTATCATTGCATTATTTCTCTGTTGGTGATTCCTTTTCCTCTCATTTTTGTTTTTTGTCAGTTGACCTTACCTGGTGTTTTTATTTCATCTGGGTTTTTAGTTGTGTGATTTTCTAGAATATCAAACATTTTCTGGTGTGCTGGTTTCATAGTCATAAATCTTATCATCCAGTCTTGTTTCATGAAATGTCCTTATTTCTTTATTTTGAATGAAACCTTTGCTAGGTAGGACAGTCTAAATTGGCAGTTATTTGCTCTTACAGCTTGAAATACTTTACTCAAAGCTCTTCTGACCTTTAAGGTATGTGTTGAGAAATCTGTTGTAACTAAAGCCTTTACCTTTGTATGTGATTTTTCTTGCTTTGTCTGGTTGCTTTAAAAATTCTATTTTTGTTGCCTATCTGGCAACTTAATAAAAATGTGTGTTGGTGAGCCTCTTTCTTTCAACATCGTTGTTTGGTGTTTCGTAAGCCTCATTTCTTTGCATATAGAACTCTTTTCACATAATTTAGAAGTTTCTTGCTATGCTTTCTGAAAACATATTAATAATTCTATCTGTCTTATCTCCTAGCTTTTCTCTAACTCCAATTGGCTTTAGGTTTGTCTTTTTTGTTTTAGTGGCTTCTCTGAGTACTGTTTGTTAATTTGTCATTTCTCAGTTTTAGATACCCTGTCTTCACATTGTTCATTTCTGCAATTTATGAATTCTACAGTTTTTTTTTTAATTTCAGGTATTTCTGCATGAGATCTTTTTAGGATTCTATATCCTTATTGAGTCTATCATTCATATTTTAAACCATTTTGGTCAGATCCTCCAATTTTTTACTAATTTCCATTAGCAAAGTAGTGAGTGATAATGCTGTGAATTTTTTATTTCTCTCCTCTTTGAGTTCATTTAGCTTCTTCATCCCTTCTGTAGACTTTTCATAGAGTTCTGCTACCTGGCATTTGCCTTCCTTTCAGTTTGTGCCCACATGCTCTATCTTAGGAGATTTGGGAAATTTGGTTATATTGGGGGTCTTCTGTTGCCTTGCTTCCACATGATCCTATGTCTGTGCATATCCATTATTTTTTTATTGATTATGATCCTCTGGAACTCCAGATATTGGCATAGGAAGAAAACCAGTTGTTATCAACAATTATGTTACCTTGACTATAATACTGGCATCAAATGATAATCCTCACCTTGTCTCTGTGGTAGGGTAACACTACAGTTCTGAAAGTAAAACTCTCCTCCTGGGTGTTGGTCTCTTCTTCAGTCAGCTGGGTGAGGTGGTTGTCGATTCTGTCGCCCTGTGTTCAGGAGTCCCTTGGAGCAGACCCCGAATTACATTTGTCCTGTCAATCCTAGGATTCCTCCCTAGACTGGGCATGCAGGCCCTAGTGTGTGCCTGGAGGGACGGGGCGGTAGTCCAGCAGGTCCGGGACTTCCTTCGTGAGATGGTCACATGGCACAGGCCCTGGCATACAGCCTTAATTGGTCTTAAAATCTCAGATTTCACTTTTTTTCTGATGTTGCTAACACATTCTTACTGCATTGTAAAATATCATTTCTCAAACATTTGTGAATAGAATTATCTCTACTGCCTCTTTAACACCTAGCCAATTATTCTTATTAACAGTTAACAACTTGAATGTAAATGTAAAAGAGTATACAACTGCAGCCAACTTTAAGTACTTTTCATGTGTTTCTATTTTTACACATTTGGGTCCCTTAAAGTAGGACAAACTTGTGTTTCTATTACATGCACATGTCACAAATGCATGTATTATTTTTCCCTCTGGAAATACACAAAGCTTTGAAAGTTATTCATTTTCTACTGCTTGGATAAAGTTAATTTCATGGGTGTAGTAAGTTTGATTGGATTCCTATAATTTATTCACTCTACATTTTGCACCCAGCAGCAAATACCATCAGAATGAGACTAGCATACCAAGCATTCCAAACCTTGCTCACCCTTAGAACAGCATTTGGGTTGTCCCTCTGAAAATGAGATCAAGATGCTGAAAAGAAACATTAGAATTAAAAGACATTATTTTTCCTGACAAAAGATTTGTAGACATAAATGGGGGAAGTGACACATATGGATAGAGATTATTTACAAAAGAATATGAGAAGCAGTTTAATAGAAAAAAGTATAATATCCTAAAGACATTTAATTAGCTCTGTGCTAGAAATGCTTGTGCTCTTCAGTGTTAATTTTGCATGCATCACATGAGAAAGCTTTTATCACAGTTTACAGCAGTTCACTACAACATCTGGGCTGGTCACTCCACCCTCTCTTAGTCTTTTCTAAAAAAAAAAAAAAAAACTTTTTATATACAAAAATATTCAGTTATTTTCTTTTAGCTGAAAAAAATTCAGTCTTATAAAGTAGGTGTTCTCTACAACATCAAGGTTGATGAAAACCATACTCTCAAACAGGAAGTTCAAAAGACAGAATGGCAGGCAAGAGCTGACCCATCTGTATGGAAACATGTTACCGTCCTGCGAGGGCCAAAACCACTGACAAGAACACACCATTATTTATGAAAAGCCTCACTCCCTGGCTCTTGTCAGACTCGTTCCCAAGCCAGGGCTGGTCTGAGTGAGCGTGCTGATATCTGCCTGGCCTTGTATCCTCATAACTGTCAGGAGCAGAGGTGCTAGTGAAATATTAAGAGGAAAATGAGGTGGATGGACCAATCAGTGGCAGAAGAAGTAATTTTAAAAGCTGTGAGCAAAAATGGACCTGCCATTTCTGACCATTCACATCTAATTCTCCATCCAATTTAATGAGCCTTTAAATGGTGATGAGCAAAAGGTTGGGGCTCTTTTGTAGAATTTCTCTGCATGAGCCTAGAGAAGGCTACTAACCACACTTGGGCTTATCCAATGTACTTTTTGTCTTTATTACTTATTTTTTTAAATTTGGTTTTGTCTTTAGAGCAAATTATTTCTTCATTCAGCAGTACAATGTGGGAAAAAATAGACTTGGTAATTTGCACTTATTTTATTTTATTTCATTTTATTTGGTACCAAGGATCAAACTCATGACCTCGCACTTGTCAGGCAGGCGCTTATGTCGTTGAGCTAAATCCCTGGTCAATTGCACTAATTTTAATGCACCAGAAGTTATTTACATATTGCTCAAAAGATACCAAGAAAAGTTCTAGGAAGCCAGTTCAGCTATAAGATATATCTATCATTTGAACATCCAATGGCATCATCATAGAACTTAAGACAGTTTTTCTCCCTTTAAGGAAGGACCTCCCTTTGTTCTTCTAGGAAAAACTAGCTTTGGAGTAAGAGGTACATATATGGGTAATCACCCTAAGTGTAATCACATTTAATTTTAAGATTACACAGTATGACTGACAAAATAACAACATAAAAACCCAAGTTTTCTACAGACAGACAGACATTGGATTAGTGCTTTTAAAACCTTACTAATAGAATTCCTTTAAGGGATTAATTTGTTTAAAACCTTACTAATAGAATTCCTTTAAGGGATTAATTTGTTTGGCAATTTTAAGATCTATTTTCTACTTCTTATCTTATATTCATAAGTTGTTTTTTCAACAAATGACAGAAAGCTTCAGTGAAAATTATACCTTAGTTTGAGAAATGCTTAATTATCTCTGTGGTATTGAAAGCTTATTCTATTTTTCCTGGACTCAGAAACATTTATTTCTAATGACAAATGAATATTTACTATGTTATCTTGTCCAATCCTCTCATACTAAGAATGAGCCATAGAAAAGTTAGGTACTTTATATATGGTATCATAAGCTATTCTTACTAGATCGCAGCTTTTTACATCTGTGAGAGTTAAGCTGGTTAACTGACTGGACTAAGAGACTGCTGGAGAGGTGGCTGGATCAAGGGGGTACCGCACTCATCCGTGGATTAATCCACTGCTGTTCATAGCTGCATGAGCTATTAAGAGATGGGTCCAGTTTGAAGTGGGTCACTGGAAGTGTGCCTTTGCAGTTGGGCATCTCTCTGGCACCCTCCCCTGTGATCTGTTCTCCTGTGCGAGTAGGTCTCCACCTCTGTGTCCTTCTGCCATGATATCCCTGCCTTGGAGTCAGCCAATCATGGGCTAAAGTCTCTGAAACTGAGCAAAATAAACACTTCCTCCTTTAAGTTGAATAAGTCAGTCATTTTGTCACAGTGACAAAAAGCTGACAATGACAACATCTAAAGTGTACGTCACTTTTCTTTGTGATTAACTACTGTGTTAAGTTTTACTTTTCAGGCCAAAATTCAACATAGTAACTTTTTAAGCTTCAGTTTATTAAGGAACATCAGAAGATCAGGACCACTAGAACCATCATAAGATTAAGGTGATTTTTCTGTAAAATTCTTTGCTGTTCATTAGAACAGTTATTGGTCAAGCGCCACACCTGTATCCCCTGTGTCTCTCAGCAGTACCGGGAATTGAACCTAAGGGTTAGTGTATGCTAGACAAGCCCTCACTGTAACAGTGAGTCACATTCCTGCCCTTTTGATAAGTTTCTCAGGCTGGCCTCAAACTTGCAGTTCTGCTGCCTTACCTCCCGAGAGCCAGGGCTACAGGCATGTGCCACCATGCTCAGAAAAGAATTGTGTGTATGTGTGTGTGTGTGTGTGTGTGTCTGTGTATGTCTAGGAATTGAACTCAGGGATGCTCTCCAGCATAGCACTAGCATCTATTTTTTTTTTTTTTTAAATATAGGGGCTCACTAAGTGGAACAGGCTAGTTTTGAACTTGCAGTACTCCTGCATCAGTCTCTGGACTACTTGGGATTATAGGCACGTGCCATTATATCCAGTTTAGGAATCATTTTGAGCACCATCATTTGCCTTATATTACGACGGGTCTGTTGTCATATTAATCTCATTTTACATATAAAGAACTAAGGCTTAAAGAAAGTACTTGTTTGGGATAACAAAGCAATTAATGATGGACTGAATTTTTAAAACCAGGTCTTTATGCCTCCAAGTTCATATTCTTTCTACTATACTAAACTACCTCAAATCTCATTATACTCTTATTTCATAGCATATAATTCAGAAAAAGCATTTATAGGTCAGAAATGGTTGTTAGTACTAATCACGAAAAGGAAGCCATCCTAATTATTTAATGAACAATTAATGACAAAGCCCAATTTTAAAGACTTTGTTTTGAAACAAAAACAATCTATAATTTAAAATCACTTTTTTTTAAATTTAAGTGAGATTTCCATTTTTTTTTGTGTGTCTCTAAACCATATGGTATAAATGAGATGATCTACTTTCTATAATAAACTAAGAAGCATGTCCTTGGGCATTTACTCTATGTTCTGGTAATATCCTAACTGGTACATATATATAATTTCGATTATGATGATAATGCTATAAGGCAAGTATGGTTGCTAGCCTCACATTACAAATGATAAATACTAAAGAACAGAAAAGTTAATTAATTTGTCCAGTAGAGAACAAAGTGAGAATATGGACCCTCTTACTCTGACTCTAGTCTCCATAGTTTTATCCACATTGCTGTGTAGACTAACAAAATATAAAACATCCATCTGTCAAATAGTTATACCTTATTCTTTCACTCATATGCAGTGTAACAGTCAGTGCTTTCCAGAGAAATTGAACCAATAGGGACAGACAGACAGACACACACACACACACACACACACACACACACACAAATGTGATGAAGGAGGCAGAGAACCATGATCTGCCATTCACAATGTACAGAACCAGGGAATCAGATTGTGCACTTCGGTCTGAATGTGAAAGCTTGAGAAAGAATGAGGTAGGGGTACAGGGCAGACGCTGACTGGACATATGAGTCTGAGTTTGAGAAATCCAAGAACTGGGTACTAGAACATCCACCTCAAATGCAGAGCAATGTTATCTATTCAGGCCTTTAACAATTTCCTGAGGCCTATCCCCATTTATTCTACCAATTCAGATGGTAATATACTTTGCAAACAACTTCACAGACACATTCAGAAATGATGTTTTACCAGCTCTCTGTGCATCTTTAGCTTAGTCTAGCTGACACATAAAATTAATTATCACACTGAGTTATGAAGGAATACAGAATGAGGTGCAAATCAAGAACATAGCATTATCATAGATTCAAAGTGGGTTTTCACAGGATATTCTACAGTTAAGCTACGCGTACTGTTGCAGACTATCATGCTTAGGCAGAAGAAAAAGAAATTTCTCTACTACAAATAGAAAGAAAGAAAAAGAAATTTCTCTATTACAAATCACCACTGATATAAGCTCCTAGGGGATAGTTGATAGCTACATGGCATATAGATATGTATCTGTGCTATATAGAAACCATACATAAGAATATTTATATTTATATATATAAATATACATTTTAATATATACATGAAGAAATTCCTTTCTCCCCCATGGGAAGTTAAGTATTCCTGTCATATAGCACTTAGGCACAGATGGTAAGGATTAACATATTTGTTTAAAGGTAATGCCAGTGAAGCTTTGCCTTTGGAAAAGACGATCATCGCACAGACCAAACATTCTAAGCATGAAAATGTCTTCTCCCCTCTCCCCTTGATGACTGCTTCTGAGATTTTAAAGAAGTATGATCATCTGTAATAATCAGGTTAGTCTTTGTTTAACAAACAATTTATGAGCTATGGATTAATGTATCTTCATACTGTCCACTCAGGAACCTAACACTTATTGTTTCAAAAGGTCTTGGAGAAGACTTTCAAGCAAAACTTGAACTTTATTGCATTGTAAAATGTTTTAGTGTAATTAGAATGCATTATAGCAATAAAAACAATTGATACTCCATAATACACACATTGAAAAATCTCAAAAGTTTCAAATGAAGCCAGGCATAGTGATACATGTTCATAATCCCAGCACTACAGAGGCTAAGGTAGGAGAATCTCTGTGAGTTCAAGACCAGCCTGGGCTACATAGTGAGCTCAAGGTGACCCTGAATTACATAGTGAAACTTGTCAAAAAAAAGTGGTAGTGACTCATGCCTCTTCTACTCTTTGAAGTTGAGGCAGACATGTCACAAGCTCAAACCTAGCCTGGAAAACTTAACAAACTCAGTGATACTCTGATTCAGAATAATAACAGGGAATTGGGATACAGTGGGATACAGCTCAGTGTTAAAACCCTGGATTCTCAATCCCCAGTATCAAAAAACAAAAAATAAAACACAAATGAAAATAATATATATAGAAGTAAGATTTTA
>PVLA01004491.1:76582-174963 GCA_004027455.1 Hydrochoerus hydrochaeris
ACACACACACACACACACACAAAATATTGGAGCACCTAACTATGTAAGATAAATATTAATAGACATGAAAAATGAAATAAGCGAAAATACAATTATAATAGGGGACCTTAACACCCCACTGTCACAAAGAGACAGACCAACTAGACAAAAAAATCAGCAAAGAAATAATAGAACTGAATCAAACTTGGAAATAAATAAACTTAGTAGACAAACACAGAATGTTCCACCCAACAACATCAGAATACACATTCTTCTCAGCTGAACATGGGATGTTCTCTAAAATATACCATATACTAGCCCACAGAACATGCTTAAGTAAATGCAAAGGAATTGAAACTGTCCCATGCATATTATCTGACCATAGTGTAATGAAACTGGAAATTAATGACAAAAGAAACTGCGAAAGCTCCATAAACACATGGAAATTAAATAACACACTACTGAACAACCAGTGGGTCACAGAGAAAATTAAACAATACATATAATCAAACGAAAATGCAAATATAACTTACCAGAATCCATGGAAGTAATGAAAGCAGTCATCAGAGGGAAATTTATAAGCTGTAAATTCTCACTCAAGAAAACAGAATAAATGCAAATAAACAACCTAATGCTGCAACTCAAACTTCTTGAAAAAGAAGAACAAGTCAAGGCTAAAGCCCAAAGAAGAGAGGAAATTATAAAGATCAAAGCAGAAACTAATGCAATTGAGACTAATAAAACAATACAAAAAATTAATGAATCAAAAAGTTGGTTCTTTCAAAGACTAAATAAAATTGATAAATCCCTAGCCAACCTTATCAGTAAAAGGAAACAAAAAACTCAAATTCATGCAATAAGAAATGAAAAGGGTGAAATCACTACAGATTCTATGGAAACACAAAAGATTTGAAAACCTTTACTCTCATAAAATTGAAAATACAGAAGAAATGGACACATTCCTAGAAACATATGAACTACCAAACCTGGATCAAGAAGATATAAAACTTCTGAATAACCCAATATAAGTTGATGAAATTGAAAATGTATTTAAAAGCTTAACAACAACAAAAGCCCAGATCCTGATGGATTCACAACTGAATTCTACAAGAAATTTAGAGATGATTTAATACCAATACTCTTCAAACTCTTTAATGAAATCAAAAGGGAAGAAATTCTCCCCAATTCATTTTGGGAAGCAAACATTATCTTGATACCAAAACCAGAGAAAGATCCAACCAAAAAAGACAATTACAGGCCAACCTCTCTAGTGAACATAGATGCAAAAATCCTCAATAAAACACTAGCAAACAGAATGCAACAAATCATCAAGAAGATTACACACCACAACCAAGTGGGATTCTTCCCAAGATGCAGGGGTGGTTCAATATACACAAATCAATAAATGTAACATGTCGTATTAACAGAGTGAAAGACAAAGATCACATGATCTCAACAGATGCAGAAAAAGCTTTTGATGAAGTCAAACACTTATTCATGCTTAAAAAAAAATCCTAGAGAAAATTGGAATAGATGGTCTTTACCTCAATCTGATAAAATTCATCTATGACAAACCAACAACTAATATCATACTAAATGAACAAAAACTGAAAGCTTTCACTCTAAAAGCAGGAACAAGACAAGGCTGTTCACTATCACCACTCCTATTCAATACAGTTCTGGAAACATTAGCTAGAGCAATTAGACAAGAGAGAAAAATAAAAGGAATAAAGATAGGAAAGGAAGAAGTTAAATTATTATTCACAGATGACACGTTATTCTACATAGAAGACCTCAAAAGCTCCACCAACATACTTCTAGTCTTAATAGACAAATTCAGCAGTGTAGCTGTGTTCCAAGTCAATATTCAAAAGTCAATAGCATTCCTGTACCCAAACAACAAACTCACAGAGAAAGAAATTAGGGAGATCACACCATTCACAATAACATCAAAAAAATGAAATACTTAGTACCCCATCTAACAAAGGAAGTAAAATATTTATATATTGAAAATTATACTACTCTGAAAAAAGAACTTGAAGAATAATTCAGAAAATGGAAAGATCTCCCTTACTCATTGATAGGAAGAACCAACATTATGAAAATGGCCATACTCCCAAAACTGTTATACATATTTAATGTAATCCTGATCAAAATTCCATTACTATATGCCACATATCTAGAGAAATCATTCCTAATATTCATATAGAACCATAAGATACCTAGAATAGCAAAGGCAATCCTGGGTAACAAAGACAAGGCAGGAGGCATCACAATCAGAGACTTGCAAAATATACTACAAAGCTGTTATAACAAAATCAGCATGGTACCAGCAAAAAAACAGACCTGAGGATCAGTGAAATAGAACAGAAGATACAGACACAACTATAAACACACTCAGTCACTTTATCTTTGACAAAGGGGCCAAACGTGTTCACTGGAAGAAAGACAGCCTCTTGAATAAGAGATGCTGGAAAAACTGTCTCTTCATAGGCCAAAGACTTAAACTAGGCCCAACCCTATCACCATGCACTAAACTAAAGTCAAAATAGATCAAAGATCTAAATATTAAGACAGAAACACTAAACCTACTGAAAGACAAATTAGGTAGAAATTTCAAGAATATAGGGGTAGGCTAACAATTCCAAGCTGCATGGGAAATACTTCGAAGAATCAACGACGAGGATCTTATCTTATTAAAAAGTTTTTGCATATCAAAAGAAATCACAATGAAGTGTAAAGAAAACTCAAAGACTGGCAAAAGATTTTTGCCAGCTGTCCCTCACAGAAGGCTTTTATCTAGATCATATAAAGAATTGAAAAAAATCAGGCCCCCCAAACTTAAAGACCCAATCCAAAAAACAGGCATGTGCAATCAATACAGAATTCTCAGGTGAAGAAATACAAATGACAAATAAACGTATGAGAAAATGTTCACATCATTGATCACTAGAGAAATGCAAATTAAAACAACACTGACATGTCATCTCACTCCAGAAAGAATAGCTAACATCAAGAAAATAACCAATAACAAATGCTGGCGAGGATGTCAAGGAAAAGGAACCCTTCTCCATTGCTGGTGGGAGTGTAGACTGGTACAGCTGCTGTGGAAATCAGTATGGAGATTCCTCAAAAACCTAGGATTAGAGACTATTTGACCCAGCTATTCCCCTCCTGGGTATTTTCCCAGAAGAAATGAAAAAATCATACTACAGTGATATATGTGCACTCATGTTTATAGCAGCACAATTTGTAATAGATAAATCTCAGAAATAACCTAAATGCTTATCAACTGAGAAACAGGTAAAAAAGATGTGGTGTTTTTATTATAATGGAATACTACTCAACCATAAAAATGACAAACTCAAAGCTTTTATAGGTAAATGGATGCAACTAGAAACCATACTCATAAGTGAAATAAATCAGATTTGCATGTGCAAACATCATATTGTCTCACTAGCGTAAGAAACTGAAAGAGTAAATAAGATCCAAAAGGTATAATAGATATAGTAAAAGGGAAAGAAACTGCTCAAAGGGAAATTATGTTGTTTGATTAGTCTTTCATGCTTGTATCTGATAGCTTGAGCAATTACTTTGAGTATAACAATATGCAATATAACAACCATTGTTAAATTCCTATCATGTGTTTTGAAATCCTATATTGCCATCGTTTTTGTTGTTGTCATCATTTTGCTTTTGCTGTTGCTTTTTGTTTATTTGCTTGCTTCTTGATTTTTGTTTTTTTCTCTTTACAATAATTTTTTTTAAAGTTCCACTAATTTCTTCAAAATATCAAAAGTAACAGAAGAAAATAAGCAGATAAGATACCATGTTAGGACTTTCTCTCCTTGACCTACAAAGAAATGAAGGAAGGGAATCATTATTAATATTCAAAATACAAAAAGACAAGAAGGGAGTCTGGAGAGTTTTCATTTAGCCCTTAAGTACTATTTTTTTAGACAATTAGGAGATGTGTCAACAACCAGGTTTCCATACCCTAAAAGAAACATACCACTGGGGTACACTCACAATGACATTTCAATATAAATAGCTCTTCAGGGAATAGAAAAGTTAATCTTGACTAGCTAACCACTCTCCGAAGGCATTTAAAGCAAATACACATAATACAAAACTGCCATATTTCATAAACCAGAGTTGAATGTGTAAACACCATATTGTTTCCCTAGTGTAAAAAACTGAAAGAGTAAATAAGATCCAAAAGGTACAATAGATATTGTGAAAGGGAAAGAAACTGCTCAAAGGGAAAGAACAGTGGGGATGGGGGAGAGAAAAAAAAGAAGGAAAGAAAAAGGAAAAAATATATAAATATGTATATATAAACATATATATACACACACAAGATAGTGAAGACAATTGTACTACTAATTCTATTAGTTGAAAGAAAGGAACAGTTAGTGCTCATATTGTTTGATCAATTTTGCATACCTATATGTGGTAATCTGAGCAACTCTTTTGAAGATAATGATATGCAATATAACAATCATTGTTAAATTCCTATCACCTTGTCTTGAAATCCTGTATTGCTATTGTTTAGGGATTTTTTGGTTGCTGTGGTTGTTTCTTTTGTGTTTTATTTGTGCTCTTTTTTTTCTCCTTAAAAAAACTGCCATGTTTCATCACATTCAAGATACCATCAATTATAAATTATATTTCAAAGACATTAAAATTTGAAAAAGAAATGTGCACCTCACAGTAGATGAAATACAGGAAGGATGTGATAATTTCAGTGGATGATCTGGTAAGTTGTTTCAATTACTTGTTGCAAATTACAGTCTATTTCCTAACATCCTGCAAAAGCAACACATGATTAAATCCATGCTTGAGCACCCTTGAGGCAGAGCTGCATGTTAACTATCTTCTTGTGTGGGTGAACAAAGCCCAGGTGATCTCTGTGTAATATATCTTTTATATCTGGGAAGGAGATATTCTTGTCTCATATAACTGATATTCATAACACATTTTTACTATTTAAAAAGAACAGAGAGAAAATTAGAACACGGGGTGAATATTACATGCCATAGCTAGATGAGTTATTAATTGGTGTTTTACAGCCATTTTGGTGTCTTTTTTAATTTGCTTTATTAATGTTTTTAATGTCGTGTTCTATTTTTTCCTTTTTTCTTTTTTTTCCTTTTGTTTTGGTCTGTGCTGATTTTCAAAATTTGAGATAATGCATATATGATAAAATTCATCACTTTAAACTATGCAATTCAATGAATTTTATCTCATGAAAATGTACAACTGTCATCACTATCTAATTCCAGAACATTTAAATCACCCTTTAAAGAAAAACCAGAGCCATTAGCAGCCATTCCTCATATCCTCCCTCCTCACCAGCTCCTTTTCCATCCTTCTTTTTTTGTGGCCTAGCAACCACAAATCTTTCTGTCTCTATAGATTTGCCCATTTGGGATGGTTAATATAAATGAAATCATAAAGCATGTGACCTTGGTGTCTGGCTTCTTTCATTTGGCATAATGTTTTCAAGGTTCAGCCATGTTGCAACATATGTCAGTACCCGATATATTTTCATAACTGGATATTCTACACTAGAATACATTGGTGTTAAATCATGCATCATTTGAACCATTTGAGTTGTTTCTAATGTTGGGTTATTGTGATTAATAATTGAATATTGTACATACTTAATCCTTCAGAGATAAGAGTGCAATTACTCAGTTAACAGTCTGAAGTACAATTTGTAGGTCACAGAGTAATTCTAAGATCAATTTATGAGGAAATTGCCAAGCCATTTTCCAAAGTGGCTGTACTATTTTATGTTCCCACCAGCAATGTATTAAAGTTCCAACTTTTCCACATCCTTGTCAATACTTGTTATTTTCCTTTTTTTTCATAATTATGGCCAACATAACAGGTGAGAAGTGATTTCTCCTTGTTACGACTTTTATTCGCATATTGCTAGAGATAAAGCTGCCGAGCATCTTTCCATTTGCTTACTGGTCATCATTTTTGAGTGATTAACGGTGTGTGTCAACTTCACTGGGCTAAGGGAGCCCCGGAGAGTTGGTAAAATGTTATTTCACATGTATCTGTGGGACTGTTTGCAGAATACATCAGCATTTAAATTGGCAGACTGAGTAAAGGTGATCGTGATTCAATCCTACTGAGGGCCTGAGCAGAATCAAAAGCGGAAGACAAGCTTTGTTTTCTGCGGGAGCTGGACCATCCATCTTCTCCTGCCCAGGGTTCCTAGTTCTCAAGTCTCCAGAGTTGGACTAGGATTTACACCATCAGCACCCCTGGTTCTTGGGCCTTCAGATTTGGACTGGACTTAACCTTACTGGCTTTCTTGCACCTCCAGTTTAAAGACAACAGGTTGTGGAATGGCTCAATCTGTAAGAGTTCAGGAGCCAATATGTTACAGTAAATCTCTGTCTACCTGTCTCTTTCAGTATGCATAACCTACTTGGTTCTGTTTCTCTGGAGAACCCTGATACAGACACGTGGTACTGGAAATGAGGTGCTACTATCACAAATACCTAAAATGAGGAAGCAGCTTTGGAACTAGATAATGGATACAGCCAAAAAATTCTGAGGTGCATGCCAGAAAAAGTCTAGATTGCCATGAATAAAGTTTTGAAAGCAAATCTGGTGAGGACTCAGAGAAGAAAGAGAACTATACAGAAAGTTTTAATCTCCTGAGACAGTATCTAAGGAATCAAAGATAAAATGGTAGTAAAAATATGGGTGGGAACAGCTAACAAAGAAAACAATTAAAATTATACAGGTTTTATATAGGTCATCCTTGTTACAAAAAGACAATGAACTTGGCTAAACTGTGTTCACGTTCTAATATTTTATGAATCATAGAGCTTTTGAACAATGTACAATTTAGGCATAACTCATTTTACTTCACTTTATTGTACTTTACTGATATTACATGTTTTACAGATTGAAGGTTTATGGCAAAAGTTCACTGTGGTATGATCAAAATATACAGTGAATTTTAAAATTTTTATTACAGTGAAGTCACATTGTCACTAACCAGAAAAACAGTCCCCTTTGCAAACTTATTCCGCTGTTCTTGCCACTGTCTGAAACAGTTCTAAAAATCCTCTTTTATGAGTATCTTTGGAGGTATGATAAAAAATAAGCTAAATGCTGGTACTGAGAGCCACCCAATGGAAAGGCAGGCTTATAAAAACATCATGATACATCCTCATTCATCTTATCACTGGTTCTGGTACAATGCAACTTCTAGCTCTTCCCAAAAGTTAGAATGACTAAGAAAGATGTTTTGAATTGATTCAGGATGTGGAGATGCAATGACAGTGCAACTTAAGACACTCACAAAAGAAAATATCTTAGTTATTTTTCTCATTGCTGAGACAAAATACCTGGCACCCAAGGTTAAAGGAGGAAAGGTATATTTGGCTCACAATTTGTAGCCTCCAAGGCAAAGGTGGCAAGGCAGAGGAGCACAGTAGCAGAGAAATAGTCATGACAGGCAGAAGGCAATGAAATAGTGAAAAAAAAAAAAGAAATTCACAAACTATCAACAGACAACCCTCTTTCTTACCCTTATGTCTTATGCAGGGTACCCGCTCTTAGAGTGGGTAGCACTCATACCCAGGGTGGGACAGCATTATTCCTAGTATCATGCCATGATTCAATCCCAGCATCATATCCTTAATCTCAGAAACACATACCATAGATCTAACCACCTCCAAAAAGCCCCATCTATGATCACATAAGTCTTTGGCGGGGGCATCTAGATATAAGCCACAACAGAACTCAAAACTGCTATATAAAGTAGAAAAAATAGTAGGATAAGTGTATTAGATATTAGGGGGAGTAATTTAAAGTGGATTAATGGTAATGCATCTTTTACTGTAACAATTTTAAAGTATTTACTTAACAAAACAAAAAAGAACAAAAAATAAAAAATAATCATTCACTGTATTTTCCAATCATCCTGGTAGGTAATTGTCAATGGCACCTATACTAACAAACAGATTGTCCATGTAGACCAAACAACCTTCTCTTGAAAGAAAAGATGATGTAGGAGTTTTGTAGCTAGAGAGGAGAAGTCAAAGCCTGGATTCAAAGCTTGAGAGGACAGGTTAGCTCTCTTAGTAGAAGTTAATGTAGCTGGTGTCTAACCCAAAGCCAATGCTCATTCACCATTCTAAAAATTCTGGAGCCTTTAAGAATTATTTTAACTTGACTCTGCCTATGCTCTCTATAAGTGGAACAACAAGCTTAGATGCAGCACATCTGCTTACAACATAGTTTACTGGGTATTTTGAGCCCACTGCTGAGACACTGGTGGGAGGGAGAGATATATTTCAAAATATTACTGCTCATTGATAATGCATCTGTTCACTCAAGAACTCTGATGGAGATGTACAATGAGATTCATGCTGTTTCCATGCCTGCTCAAACAGCATCCATTCTGCAGCCCATGGAACCAGAAGTAATTTCAACTTTCAAGTCTTATTATTAAGAACTATATTTGATAAAGCTATATGTACTATAGGTTCCTGTGAGGATCTCAGCAAAGTAAATCAGGAGTCTTCTGGAAAAGATTCACTATTTTAGATGTCATTAAGAACATTCATGGAAGGTCAAAATATTAACATTAGCAAGCATTTGAAGAAGTTGATTCTCATCCCCATGGACAAAATGAAAGAATCTAAGACTTTAGTGGAGGAAATAAACCTCAGATGTGAAGGAAACATCAAGAGATTTAGAAGTGGAGCTTGAGTATGAGACTAATTGTAATCTCATATAAAACTTTAATGGGCAAGGACTTGCTTCTCATGCGTGAGCAAAGAGTGATTTGGTGAGGTAGAATCTATTCTTGCTGAAGATCCTAAGAACACTGCTAAAATGACAACAAAAGACTTAGAAGAGTATATAAACTTAGTTCAAAAAGCAGTGACAAGGTTTGAGAAGACTGACTCCAATTTTGAAAAGAGTTCTACTGTTCATAAAAATGCTATTGAACAGCATCACATGCTACAGAGAGATGTTCCATGAAAGGAAGAATCAGTCAAGGCAATAAACTTCATTTTTGTCTTATTTTAACAAAATTTCCACAGCTTCTACACCTTTCAGTAACCATGACTCTAATCAGTCAGTAGCCATCAACACTGAGGCAAGATGCTCCACCAGCAAAAATACCACTGCTTATTAAACACTCAGGTGATTGTTAGCAATTTTCTTTAGCAGTATTGTTTAAGGTATATAAATTTTTAGATATACTGCCATTATATACTCAGTAGGCCACAGTATAGTGATAAAGTAACTTTTATAGCATTAAGGAAACAAAACTTTATATGATTCACTTGGCTGCAATATTCACTCTGTTGTGATGCTCTGAAACGTAACCTGCAACATCTCCAAAGCAGGCTTGATTTAGCTGAAGCTACTTCAAAGTAGAGTACTGAAAGTGAGGCTTGACTCCTTTCCACTGTTTATAGGAAGATGGTAGAAGAGAGAAATGTTTAAAGATAGAATTTTAAGCAAAAAGGAAGCAGAACATTAAAACTTGTAAAATTCTCAGCCTCTTTATATTGCAAAAAAATGAGAAAACTAAAAGATATGACCCAGGTACCATTTGATAAGTTTAGTAATGATCAGTCATCTCCACAGAAGCCAGAAGTTCTGCCACAATAGAACAATGATACTGAAGACGATTTAGAGATCATCAAGCTGCCTCCTTAATTTAAAAGGAATATTATCACCTCAACAGCCCAAATGACCTCCATTCAAAACTGAGAGGGGAGAGCTGCTCAAAGCTATGAGGGAAGGGCCACCTTAAAGCTTAGGTAACCTAAGCCCTCTCTTAGCAAAGCTGCAGCATCTTCACTTGGTAGGTATAGAAACAGGAAGGCAGAGTATCAAACCAAATAAAATTGTGCTGGAGCGTTTAGATCTTACAAAGTTTATCTTGTAGTTTCAACTTATTTGGTGTCCATTATGCCTTTCTTATTTCCTCTTCCTCCCTTTTGGAATGGAAATGTCTATTACAATGTTTCATTCCTTCAGGAGGTTTTGGAAGTATATAATTTGTTTGGTTTGACAAGCTCGCAGCTGAAGAGTAGTTTTCCTCAAGATGAATCATACCTTGAATGTCACTCATATCTAATTTAGATGATTATTCTTTGGATTTTAAATTTTAGGGTTGATGCTGCAATGAGTTGGGATTTGGGGATTATTGATATGTAATGAATGTCTTTTGCATTTGAGGACAAAAGCTTTGGGGAACTATCAGTGAAGTGCTCTACATGAAATGTTTATGGTCTCAAAGTTCATATGCTGAGATTCTAATCCTTAACATGATGGCATTAGGACAGAGGTCCTAAGTAGGTGAATAGATAGGTAAATGGGACTAGCACCCTTACAAAAGAAATCCTGCAGTGCTCACCTCTTTTGCTATGTTAGGATTAAATAAGAAGATGCCATCCATGAACTTGAATCAAGCCCTCACCAGAAATAGAATCTGCTGGTGCCCTGATTTTGGATTTCCAGGTCTCCAGAAGTGTTAAATAAAAAAAAAAAAAAGTGCCTGTTACTTATAAGCCACACAGTCTAGGGTAGTTTGTAGTACCAGTTCAAATAGACTAAGACAAATTTATTAACATATTATGTTGTATTTAAATTGTATTGTCTTTTTCATTGCTGAGTCATAGAGTTCTTTATATATTCTGAATACTACACCATTATTAAATACATGTGATTTGCAATATTTTCTCTAGTTCTTTGAACTGTCTTTCACTCTCTTGCTAGTATCCTTTGGAATAATAAAGTTTTTAATTTTGCTGACATTAAATTGTGCTTACTTTTTAACCATAATAGTCTTTGCAAAATTTGTCATTATCAGACAAGGAATTTAGTTATTTATTTTACAAAGAACTGTATTACAAAGCTGCTAATAATTCCTATAATGGCACAAAAGACAAAATTTCTCTTTTTATATAAAGACATACTCATGAAATAGGAAAATTTTAAATTTTATAGTCAAAAGACATAACTTCATTTTGTCATAAGACATCTATATAGGTTTTTTTCCCTTACAAATTAGAAAAAATTGCTTGGAAGGCCACCAAAATAAATCTGACCATGTTCATTGCTAATCGAGAAAAGTTTAGGGCCATCTCAAGATGGTTGCTTTGAGAATTTCCATATTTTTAAGTTAGTTTGGAATCTATGTCTGAATAAAATGCTAACATTAATCTACAGAACATTTTTGCTTGCCATCATTTCTAAAGTAAAGATATACAAACATATTTCCCTGGTACATTTCAAACATGCTCAACCATTTTAAAAATTACTTTGAATACATGTGTGCCCACATGTATGATATATTTGTTTCTTCTACAGAGATCTCTAACTGCCAGAACTTCGCTTTGGTAAGAATAAAATATGCTGTGGTGACTTCCAAGTACTGTATAGTTTTGCAATGAAAAACAAGCTGGAGAAACTTTGAAGGTTTGTCAAAAACTGCAACGTCTAGGTGGCAAGTGGGATTTCACTTGGCTCAAGGGACATTTTTGAAACCATCTTCTCAGCCATCTGTTGCTTTGTATCTACAATTATTTTGGAAGATGATGACAAGTGAAAACTATTTTGGCAACAAAACAAAAAATAAGAAACCCAAACAAACATCTTTCCACAACAGTTGGACTTTCTGTTGGATTCAAATCATATGTGGAAATACTTTTTAGAAAATACACATGTTAAATTTTTAAGTGAAAATGCCACAAAATACACAATGAAGAATTAAAAAGTAATCAGGAGGGGATGCCTCTTCATGAAGCCACTGGTCTGTTTCTCCTCACAAAACAAGCTTCTTGAGGGCAAGAGACAAAGCTTCGGCTATATTCTTAGAATCTCAGTGCTGGCAAAATTAATGTGTGAAAAGGGGGTACAGACAAGATTAAGTACAGTAGTGTTCTAGACTGAGATCTTCCTTTTCTTCCTCCTCCCTCTCTCTCTCCTCTCCTTCTCACCACTCTAACCCTCCCTGTCTTCCTCATCCTCTTCAACCCTCCTCCTCCTCATCTCCCTCATTTTCACCTCCTTCTGCCCCAATCCTCTGCCTCCTCCTCCATCTTCTTAGCACTGAGCTACAGACCAGCCCTATTTATTTATTTATTTATTTATTTATTTAGATTTTGAGATAGGGTCTCACTAAGTCACTAAGTTGCCCACACTGGGCTTAGATTTGCCATCTTCCTAGCACAGCCTTCTAGATTGCTGGGATACAGACATACAACACTATATCTGGTTAAAATCAGGTCTTTAAAAATTATCCATTCACTTGATTAACAAATAGTTGTAAATGTACAATGGATACTGTCTTAGGTAATGCAGCTACAAACAAAGCAGGCCAAATTCATGTCCTTGTGGAGCTGACAATTAAAAGCTAGTAATTATGGAGCACTGAAGTATGCCAAGCATTGTTCTCAGGCTTCATATGTATTATATCCTTTGATCTTCCCACCAAACCTAAGAGATGAGCACTATCATCATTCTCATTTTACCAGTAAGATAAATGAAGTTCAGGTAAATGGAGTTGAACTGGTCCAGAAATAACTGACTCAAACTCAGGTTTATCTAACCACTGAACCTCTGCTCCTTCCCACTGCACCACACCATCACTGATTTATTATGTGACTTCAAGAACATACTTTTATTACTACTATGCCATACTGTTAAATTTTACACAATTGGTGTTATTCCATCTTATCCTATATTACACCATTACTGTCATTCATAGATAAAAGAGAAAGTTTTCCAGTTGTAAAACTTAAAATCCATGGGCTCAAAAATACTTTGTACTTCTGATGATTATTGAAAGGAAAGAGGAAGATTAGGAAAAACAAAAGAAATATAAATATTCCAGAATCAAAATCAACATCATTGTAGATTTTTTGGCATGTAGAGCATAGGAGACATTGTAATCATAACAGAATATTATTCATGCAAAATAATCCTCCTGAAGTTTATTAGAAATTATATATGGTACATTATATAAATTACAGCCCATTCTTGTGCTTCATTTCATTTAACAATTATTTACAAACACCAGGCCTGGTGCAAAAAGCATATATACTGAAACAAAATGGCAGGATTTGATGAACTTAGGATATGCCTGCTAAACTATATAATATGACACATAATAAAAAGCTCTCATGTTTTTTCAACATCTTAAAAAGGAAATGATTTTAAATTTGTGAAGTATAAATGACACAACTCTGGGAGATCATTATCTATCTATCTGTGTCTGTGTCTGTATCTCTATCTCACACATATATACAGAGTTTGACCAAAAAATGTATTCATGCTTCAGGAAAAGAAAAACAGTATGATGTTTTTTAGTATTGTCCTCATATGGGGGACCCTGGAGGATGCTGTTTATCACAGAAAACCCATTACACTTCTAGCCCTTAGAGAAGAAATTGAAAATGCAGGTGCAGCAACCTCAATGACCAAAGTCACTCAAGCAATAGTTTGTCATACTAATGAATGTCTGGAAATTAATGGTCACCACTTTGAGCACCTCTTGTAATTATAGAGGCCAAAGGCAACTTGTATTAATCTCATAATTTCTCAACAAATTTAGTATCAAAATATTTATAGACATTTTTGTTTTCCTGAAGTGTATATACTTTTTGGCAGACTGTATATATATCAGATAACATATATATAAAATATATATATTTATGCTTTTAAATATATATATTATACCTTTATTTTATAACCAAATTATAATTATATTCTAATTATAATTATGTTCTAATGCATTTTTCCTAGAAGACTGAAAATTACAACTTGTATGAAAATCTGTAGAAGAATATTCATAGAAGTATGGTATGCAATAGCCAAAAATTGGAAATAATCCACATGTCCATCAAAAAATGAATAGTTAAACAAATTGCGGTACATATATACCACAGAATACTACTCAGCAGTAAAAAGGATAGATACATGATACAAAAGGAACTACTGATACCTGAAATAATTGATAGCTTTCACTGCATTTGAGGGAAAAGGGCTATCACAAAGGGCTATTATATAATTTATATAACATTAGAAATGATAAAATTATAGAGATGAAAAACACATTAATAGTTACAATGAGGCAGGGACAATAAAAATAAAGTTTAAGGTGGTAATAAATGTTATGGAAAATAAAACAAAGCAACGAAAAAAAAAAAGAAGAAGCAGAAGCCCTATTTGGGGACAGGTTGGTCAGCAAGACTGCTCTGAAGAAAGTAAGAGAGGGAGACAAGGGGGTATGAAAGGACAGATATGATTTATATTTTTTAAAAAGGGATAGGAAAAAATATGCCTATGAGTATGTGGATATAAAATATCACTGAAAGAAAATACAGGAAACTGGCACATCAGTTGTCTCCAAAATGGGGAACTGGTGGTGGGGCTGGACGGCAGGTTGGAAGGAAGCCATCCCATAGAAGGTAATTTTTAAGCCCTCACATTTTGAACTATGTGACTAAAAAAAAGGGGAAGTTTTCTGTCACATTTTAAATATTATGATCGTCTTGCCTCAGCCCCCTCAGCAGTTGGGATTACAGGCAAGTACCATTCTTCACTAACTTTAGTTAATCTTTCCATTGTGCATTCCAGCCAATCCCCTCTTGCATATTCCGGCATGTGGTTTATATTAGTTCGTTAGGAATGCCCTAGACAGGGAAATTTCATTTCTCACAATTCTAGAGCCTTTAAAAGTTCAAGATCAAGACATCAATAGGTTTATTTTTTGTAATGCCTCTTTCCTTGCTTGGTCCTTCCTTTCTGCATACATATGTGTCCTAATTTCTTTTAAGGATGTCAGTCATGTTGGATTGAAGCCCTCCCTCACAACTGCATTTAATCTTTTTCTTACATCCCTAGCTTTTTTATTTTTTACTGTCCTGTGTCAATGAGGATTGAACTCAGGGATTTCACACTCCTGAGGTCTTTTGTATTTTTGTTTGTTTTCAAATTTTATTTTTGTATGTACATGTTTGTAGTACACAATGATTAGATTTTATTATAGAGAGTTGGAACATGTACATAACAAATCTTAATTCTTTTTATGGCTTCCACCCCTGCCTTCCCCACTGCATTTAATTTTAACTTGTTGAAGGACTCAATCTAGAGTCACATTCTATGGTATTATGGGTTAGGACTTCAATGTCTTCAATGACTTCCTCAATGTCTCAATTTATTACTATCTACCATGAATGTCCAAGCCTTGCTTGGGCTGAAATTTGTGAAGAGGAATTGTTTTGGGATGCATATATATTATATATGCATATATGCAGAAAATATATAATATAGTTAATGTATATAAATAAAATATCTTTTAAAAGTATTTTTATTATAACATTTTTAAAAATCAGAGGGCTAGGTGTGGTAGTACATGCCTGTGATCCCAGCATCTGGGACTGAGGCAGGAGGATAGCAGGTATGAGTCCAGCCTGGACAACCTAGTGACTCAGTGAGACTCTGCCTCAAAACAAAAAATAAAAAGAGCTGAGGATGTAGTTCACTGCAAAGCCCTGGATTCAATTTCTACTACCAAAACAAAACAAATATGAAAGATGGAAGTGGCTTGTGGGCTGCAGGCTAGACACACTTGAATGGGTCACTTGTATCAATATAAAACATGCTTTTCTTCCTCTTACCTTTAAAAAAGTCCTTGAGCCCACTTCCCTTTCAGCAGCTACCCTATTTTTTGGCTATCCTTTACAGTTTGAATTCTTCAGTTGCCTGTAGTCATTGTCTCAAATTGCCCTTTCCCATTCTTTCTCTGTCTCTGTCTCTGTCTCTGTCTCTGTCTCTGTCTCTGTCTCTGTCTCTGTCTTTCTCTCTTTTTCTCTGAGGAGCAGTTTATATGTCTCACATTCCCATTATCTCTTAAACTTACTCCCACATAACTCTGCCCATTCTCTCTACTGCTATTGATTATATCAGCAATGACTCTACGTTGAAAATTACAGTGACAGTCTTTATTTCACTTGTCCTGTTAGTAATATCATTGACATTCAACAGGTGATTGAAAGATACAATGAATGTTTAAATTTTTAACAACTTTTTAAAATAAGAGACACACTATCAAGAATAATGGGATAAGTGTGTTTAAAGTGATGGGAAGTATTTTGCACATTTGTAAGGAGTTTGGGCCAATGTGGTTTTGACTGTAACAAACTTAAAAATTTTAAATATTCATTCACTATATTATAATCACCCCTCATTGACCTACCATTTATGACAATTTCTGTCAAATAAAAAATTATAGTGTATCATTCACCTTATTCACCATAGCTGGTACCATGTTACTTTGAACTCTTCCCCAAAGTCAAATTGACTACAAATGGTAAATGTTTAATTTTTTTATATTCAACAGTACAAGTTTGCAGTACATAATGATTACATTTATCATATTAACACATCTCAATTATTTTTACATCTCTTTTCCCACCCCTCCTTCTCTCTGCTATCTCTTGGACCCTTATCTCTTTGTTTCCTATCATCTGTTATTTTGCTTTTTAATTTATATATACTTTGGGTTTCTCATATAAGAGACACTACACGGTATTTAAGCTTGTGTGTCTTATTTATTTCACTTAACATTATAGTCTCAAGGCACATCTATTTTCCTACAAATGACTCAAGTTTATCTTTATGGCATAGTACTCCATCATGTAAAAATACCACATTTTCTTTATCAATTCATCTGTTGATGGACCTAAAACCTACTTCAAAGATTTATGTATTATAAGTTGTGCTTCTATGAAAATGAGTATACATGTACTATTATAATATGATGTCTTTAACTCTTTTGAGAAGATTCCTGGAAGGGGAATAACTAAGTTTAATAGAAATTCTATTTTTAGTGTTTTGAGGACTCTCCATACTGATTTTCATAGTGATTGTACCAGTTTACATCCCCATGAACAACGTACAGAGTTCCTTTTCCCCCTGAAGCTTCATCAGCCTTTTTCTTATTATTTGATTTCTTGATGATAGCCATTTTTCTAGAAGAAGATGGAATCTCCATGCTGTTTTAATTTTCATTTCTCTAATGGCCAGAGACATTCATCATTTTTCCTGTAGTTATTGGCCATTTATAATTCTATTAACTAGTCATTTGTACTACTAATTCTTCCTCTTGCATTTTAGTTGCTCATTTCTTGATTGGGTCTTTTATTTGGGGGTGCTAATTTTTTGAATGTTTTCTATATTATAGATATTAGTTCAATGACCAATGAGTAGCTAGCCAAAATTTTTTCCCATTCTATTGGTTATCTCTTCTCTCTGTTTCCTTTATTGCAAGAGCCTTTAATTTGATATACACCCATTTGTTCATTCTTGATGTTATTTCTTGTACAAGTCATCTTTGACAGACTTTTCTCCCTTCTGTCTCACTTCTAATTTACATTCAGTCCTTAGGGTATAGCCTTCATGTACAAGAATCTGATTTCACTGCCTTTACCACAAACTAGTCTATGCTTCCATCACATTTCACCCGTTATTCAAAACCCTCCTGCTTTTGCTCTCATTCCCCTCTTCAGGGTCTTCTTAAAAGAGCACACAATATGATCTTTTAAGAGCAAGATCATATCATGTCATTCTTCTGCTTGAAGTACTTCAATGGCTCTGTATTTCTCTCAGAGTTCAAACCACAGCCTTTAAAAGGCCCCATAGATTCTTTAGCAGCTGCTACCCACTGCCATCTTGCTCATGTTCCTTAAACATGCCAGACTCACTCCTGCCTCAGTGAAGCTTTGCTTTAACTGTTCTCTCTCCCTGTTAAGCTCCCCTACCCCCACCCCACACATCTAGCTAACTCCCTCAACTTGTTTGCAAATCTCGTCTTCTCAATGAGTCCTTTCCTGACATCTCCAGTTAATTCTGTGCGCATGTGTGCATGCACACTCTGCTGTATGATTCTTCCTTAACTGCTGTATGATTCCTTTATTCCTATAGTCTCATCAGCTCCTTGAAAACAATCCTATTGCTTTTTTACATACCTCCACTCATCTATCCATCTATGTACTATAATTACTGGTTATTGAATGTGTCCCTCAGCTAAACTGTTAGCTCTATAGGGGAATCACTGCCTGAGTTGTTCACTGATACATACAGCATTTTAAGTGAATACACTACACTACACTACACTACAGTTGGTTCTGTCACTTCAACCACTGCCATTAATATTAGAAATACACAAGTAGTAAACAATTTTCACCAATTTTCCAATCACCAATTTCATCCCTAGAGATTGCACTATTTCTGTAATCTTTTTTCCACGTGAGATCACAAAATTTCAGAAAGCATAAAGTTGAAATAGAAAAGAGAAAATATCATCATATTCCTCCTCCTTTGTGCCTACCAAAAACATAATTCATAGCCCTTTTTCTCACTATACATCCTCTAATCAGTGTTAATCTACATTTGACTATGTTCCTCAATTTTAAAAATTAAATATTCATGAGTAAAAGGTATATGAATATTTGTAAACATTGGAGAAGGTAATGAATCGAATCTCAGTCTAATTCAGTAGACACAGAAAAAACAGTTTAAAAGTACAAGAAATATCAATAAATGATAGAACAAATTAAAAGGAAACCAGAATGATTATCAGGTAGCGGTACTCCAATATTTGTTGTTTTAATATACAGAATACTTAGCTTTCATTTCTATGGTGTTTCAGAACTCAGGAATTAAATTATCAATACTTGCAACCTACATGAGTTTGGGCAAGTTATCTAACTAGCTCAGCTTTTTCATCTGGTCAACATAATAGTAACTACTTTTGAGGGCTTCTATGGAAAACAAATACATTGTCTGAAATAATGACTAGTATAGAAATGTATAACAAATATGATCTGATCATTTACTACTTTTAAAAATATTAAAATGCCTAGTAATGGCCCTGCTGTAATTAAGAATCAGAAATACCATCATATATGAAAGACTAAATAAATTATACAAGTAAATAAATAAATGTGCATACAAGTATGTGTATAGTGAGAAACATATGGTTTCTTAATCTGATTAATTAGCCAAAATACCATTTCATATCCTTGCTAGATAAAAAAATTTAACTGCCTTTTAAATTAGGAGTTAAAAATTTATTAGGACTACATTACAAATTCCCATTATTAAAAGGATGTTTTTACAAATTTTCTGTAAAAGCATCCTATGAGAATAAGACCTGGATGAAAAACGAATGGATAGGAATAAATGAACAGATCCACAAGGATCCCTATGAAATCACATACAATCTAAGTCCGAACCCAACAGGTACTAAGAGTGAGTTTCTGGTTACTTTAGTACTATTCTGAGGCAAGCTTGCTTTCTTTCTTTCGTATTTTTTACTATGCTTTGGAATGACTGTAAGATATACCAATGTGGAAAGTGAAATATAAAAACAGAAGTTTGCAAGTTTCTATAAAATTCTCATGACTGCAAATATCAGAACTTTTATATAAATAATCACCACCCCTAAACAGTGTTTAAGAATGAATTATGCAAGTCCCAGCTGTGACATTAAGCGCAGAAACGAAAGATCTCTACTTCTGGCACAACTTCAAATGCCTCAATGGAGACAGAAAAATGTCAAACATAAAAATTACACTGCAGCACTTACAGCTCCCATGGACAGGAAGAAAGTACAAATACTTTCTGACTGGTAAAATATTTAGCACACTTTACCTCTGATGCATATACAAAAGAATGGCTTGTAGACACTCCGGAACAGAAGCTTTACGGGTCTATATCAGTCATTTCTATGATGACCAAGAGCCGTATTTCCAACCTATAAGGAGACAGGGAGCCTCTTTCTCTCTGATCCTGTTCCCCTTTGACCCCTATTACAACATTCCTGTTGCAGTACTCCAAAGAGCAACTCACACAGTTTCCAGAATGATATTTGATAACAGTTGATCTTTTAAATTCTAGATAAAAAAGGGTACCAGTAGTTTTAGTTCACAGAACATGTGTGAAGCTTTAAAGTTATCTACTGATATAGAGGAAGTTACTCATGGAAGAAATATCTTTGATGCCAGTACACAGTCTGCCTATGTTGAAATAGTTGTTCAAAATGAAAAAACAATGTACAAAGCAATGTTTTGAAAATTTACAATAGTAAAGAAACCCCCTTTGCAGTAACAGTGGGAAAAGAAAGAATACACTAGAATAAATAAAAATTTCAACGTATACCAAAAAAAATACTCCTCTAAAGCATAAATGCAGACTCAAAAGACATTCCTGCTTCTTGGTTATGATGCTTCAATATCATTGAAAGATATCTGTTCTCATTAAGTCAGAATATAAATATTATGAAATCCAAGTTTTTTTAAAAACTAAGCTTTTTTTCTCCTGGAATTAGATAAATTGATTTTACTATATGCTAAACTTCATATTTAAAAAACACACACAAGAGTATCTAGAAAGTAATGAAAAGGAAAAGCTACAAGGGGAGAATAATCATACTAAATATATAAAAACCCACTTCAAAGACTCTATAACTAAAGCACAAAGAGCCACACAGATAAATGAAACAGTACAGAAACCCAGAAAGAAAGTCAACTATAGACGGAAATTATTCTACTACGTGATAAAGTACATCTCAAAATGCTGGAGCAAAGACAGAATTTCTAACAAGTAGTGTTGAAATAACAGGATAGCCACTGGAAAAAGAAATTTTGATCAATTAATTTTAAGTAAGTTCTCTATAACCTGAGAGTGGTATCTTTGTAATTATGACTCAAATCTAAACATAGTAAAAAGATTAATATATTTGACTACAAAAACTGAAGAGCAAAACACCATAAACAAAATCACAACACAAATAAATGAGAAAGTACTTGCAAATATATCATAAAGAACTAATGTCTCTAATTTATAAATAACTTTAAAATTTTATGAAAGAGAACAAAATATTATAGAAAACATGCAAAATACATGAATAGACAATTCACATAAAATAAAAAGTTACATTAAAATAAGAAAATATGTTCAACTTTACTTAAAAGAAAAATACATATTAAAATTATAACAAGTTACTTGTAAAGGGATGAGATAGAAGGACAGGTTGGAAAGGATAGAAAAAAGAGTGACATTTTTCACTGTACCTATTTACATAGTTTTAAACTTGGAAGAATGTTAATGTTCTACATGTTCAAAAATACAATTAAATCAATACACATAGAAGAAAACCCTAAATGAAACCTGTCTAAATAACAGAACCAAACTGGAGACAGACTGGAAAGCAGCCTAGGGAAGAAATAATCCAAGTAACACTAAAATGCAATTAATTTTCCAAGGAGGGGCAAGAAAGGCACAAGATAAGCTTTGTCATGCCAGAAAGTAAGAAGGTCCCATCAAATAATGGGTGCATGTCAAAAAGACATGGGAACCAGCTTAAATGAGTTCCCACTCGTTATATCTACGATAACAGAATACCAAAACTACACATGTATCTCTCAGTCTAGAAAAAATGCAAGTAAATCTTGATCTATCTTTAGCACACTTTTCTGCTAAAAAATGGAATGAATACAGCAATTTTGAAATGACATTTTCTTTTAATTTATGTCCTGTAAATCTGGGGAAATAAAGTAAATGTGTTGGCACTGGCAAGAACCAGGACTTTCACTTTGGAAAAAGTGACTCACAAATAAGGAATTAATAAAAGTATGGATGAACCTTGAGATGTCAGATTAGAAAGGCAGTCATAATTTTATATATATTCTAATAAATATATGCTTTTATTGCACATGTTCATATATTATATATATTTGTATATATACATACATATAAAACTTTCTTTCTCTAATGTCTCTTGAGCATCCCAGAATGATACCCCAGTAACAATAAGTATACCAAATTCCCAAATATTGGTTGCTATATGCAACTGCCACTGAAAAGAACCAAGGGATCTTGAAAACAATGGCAGATTCTAGAGTTGAGGCCAGAAAAGTAAGATAAGCTTTATTGTATCAAAACTAAGAAAGTGCTGCATCCTTAAGGCATGTCAAAAAATTACCAAAACCAGTTTAAAGCATTTCACATTTACCAAACCTAACTTGACACCAAAATTAATAAACTACAACTTACTGAATTATTCACACACACACACACACAGATTCAGGGCTATTTCTTCTTGTGGAACATTAAATAATGAGTGGAGAGAGGAACAGAGTTAAAAATTACCATCTCTGTAAGATTACTTGGGGCAAAAACCATTGGGGGAAAGTTTAATTAGAAGCAGGATATCTGAGAGAGAACAAAGCCACACCAGCAAGCACACACAGTAAAACAGCATCATGCATGGACTGCTGGCAGACTGGAAGAGACAGACCCCAACCCCTTCCGGTGCACAGGCTGGCAAACAAGAAGTACCAATACACACACATACACAAACACACACCCTGCCATAAGCATGTCAGGAGAAACACAGGCTGTGATGATAGATTTGGAGGTGAAATACAATTGAATGCCTGTGGTGCATTGGTGTTTCACTAACGTTGCAGGTCTAGGGCCAGTGGTCTAATTATAGGTTCAGAGGATAGTGGTACACAGTATGACATCTAGGGGGATCTCTTTCTGAGGGTTGCAGCCATTGTTGATTCCCTATGGTCTTGTTTTGGAAGTCCTGTATCTTTTCCATTGTTTTGTTGGGTTGGTTTTATTCTCTTTTGTTTTGTTTCATTATATGTTAAAGCCAATGGCAAGAGCAGCTATTTCAAAGATAGCAAGATATGGTAGCAATTTTGGATTTACTATAGGCTTGTTTGGAAGTCCTTTACTGCATTCATCGTTTTGTTTTTATTGTTTCTATTCTATTTTGTTCTTTTTGATTTTTACTATGTCCAAAGTTATCTGCAGCTATTTCGAAGACATAAAAGGGCATTATGGTAACTATTGTTGATTTCATGTTTTGAAACTGGCTTGTTTTGATTGGTTTTATTCTGTTTTATCCTCTTTAAAATAAAAAAATTAAAAAGGAGCAGGATATTTGTATGGTATCAAAATAAATGATAAGGAACTGGCTATTAGTTACAAGGAAGAACACAGTAACAATATAACAAGTAGAAGCCAGACCTCAGCCAGGTGATCAAAATGAACATCAAAGAGAAGGGGAATAAATATCAAATGGCTCTGGATACAGAGACTGTAATCTCACTTGTGTTGTCTTCCAGGTGGGCTGAGAATGAATCTAGACTAATAAATGAATGATAATGGGAGCCAAGTTTTTTTCACTATCAGTGTGGATTATATAGATAGATATGCAAGGAGATGAGGTTAGGATCTTTCATTCCTCTCCACACTGAATGATCTATGTGGTAATAAAGTAGTATAGAAGACACTATTGTTTAGCTTAATCTGAAGACAGATTTTATTATAAAATCTGTAATCTAAGCATTGGTATAGATCTGTACGAATACATACATTTTTATGCTCTGTCAGCTAAGAGGATCTAGAAGGACAATGGCATCCCAGCAGCAACAAGCTTGGGTCTTGATTCCCAAACCCCTCTAGTAATAGCACTTTAAATAGCTGATTCTAGGGCAGGGGTAGGAAATATACAAGATGAGTCTGTCTCAATTTGTAATGGAAGGAAGGAAGGAAGGAAGGAAGGAAGGAAGGAAGGAAGGAAGGAAGGAAGGAAGGAAGGCAGGCAGGCAGAATGAAAGTAGCCACATGAAAGGCACCAATGGCCAAAACTAGAGTATTCTGAGAAACAAAAGAAATGAAACATTTATAACCAAAATATAAATATCCACTAGCCCATACTGAAATAAATAAGAGAAACATATCTTTGCGCAGAAAAAATGCTTAATAATTTATGTAGATATTTTGCTCTCAACAAAGTGGAGTAAAACTCCCACTCATTGAGTGTGGGCTGGGCACAGTAACTTCCTTCCAAAGAGTACAGCACAGAAGGCTGGGGATTTAGCTCACTGGCATAAGTGCCTGCCTTGCAAGAACAGAGTCGTGAGTTCGATCCCCAGTACCAAAAAAAAAAAAAGAATTAAAGAGCACAGCACAGAAGAGAGACAGTAACTGTACTGTGGAGAAACCTGAACAACATGACTTCAGCCAGGTTGCAAAGGTCAACATCGCATTGACAGTATATATCTTACACAATATGATTTAAATGGCAGGTTTCCTTTGTGATCTTCTTCCCCACAATTCATGCCAATCTAATTATGAGAAAAACATAAAACAAATCTCCACGACAAGATATCCTACATATACTCAGGTATAGTACTCCTCAAGACTTTGAAGGCCACCAAAATTAAGAAAAATATAAGAAACTGTCGCAGCCAGGAGAAATCTAGGGATGCATGATGACTAAATATAATATAGCCCTAGAACACAAAAAGGATATTTGGTAAATATTAAGGAAATATAGTTAATAATATGAATCAGTATCTGTTTGGTACTTGTAACCAATGTGCCATACTAATACGTATTTAGTTAATAACAATTAGTCCACATGCTAATAATAGCAAAAACTGGACTCAGGATCTATGAGAACTTTGTGCTAATTTTGTAATTTTTTTCTGTAAATGTAAAACCATTCTAAAAATAAATTTTATTTAAAACAAAAACAAAATCCATGCCACTTGAACAGCTTGTGCTAATCATTGCTTAAGAACAGAATCACATGACAGAGACCACCTGCCATGTCCCAAGAGTTCTATTCTCTATAGCTCATGGGATCATCCAGCACAATATTTAGAGATTTGGTGGTAAACAAGAAACAAGGTAGGATAGTAGCAATAAGATATATTATTACAGAACTTTCTGGTGCATATAATTTTAGTTCTTTTAATGTCATAACTTTGAATTATTTGGGGTTCCATTTATCTCTGAAATCTTTACCTTTCAAGCATATTTTTATGTTAAGTATAAAAGCAAAAGTTAGACAAACTGTGGACTAACTATTCTTGGTAGGAAAGCTATTCTAAATTATACATTCCTGGACATAAAATTCAGAAGCAAAAAGGAAATTAATTATACAAGTAAAATTTTGATATTTGTCTACCAAACCTACAGTGACACTGTTAATTATACTGTTTAAGATTTTTCATATTTTAATGTATTAATTTAAGTTTCTGGTTATATTGTTTGAGATTTTTATTACTGATTATATTTCAAAACCACTTGTGTTTCATAGCTGATCATACTAAAATAGTTGTCTTTTATGAAGGTTAAGAAAAAATACCAATCATCCTTCTCTTATTGGGTGCATTAGGAAATCACTGTGTGGTTAGCATCACGGTGAGTACTTTGGGAAAAGAAAAAGACGTATAGTGAATGAGATGCTCATTGTCAAGGAAAATAGACTACAAAGAGGACTAAAGGTTTAGCCTAAGATGGGCAAGCTTAAAACATCTACAACAAATGCAGGTCACTTAGGACTCATCTATAGAAACTGAGACAGCTGCATGTACAGAAATAGGACTAGAACTTCAATGTCAGGAGAAAGGATGGAAGAGTGTTTTACAGAACAACTTTAGAGTCCATATCCTGAATCACTCTGTCATGCTGCCCCAAAATAAATGTTACTCAGAAAGTTCTTGATAAGTAAGTGATAGATGAAGAAAGAAAAAAAAAAAGAGAAAGTAGAGTAGGAGGTGGGGTGAGGGAGATGGTAAGGAAATCGGGGTCAACTAAAAATCTCTAAGATACCTTAACCAACTCTAAAACATGCTATAATACAAAAGAATTAATAAATTAAACATTAACATAAGTTGATTCAAATGGAAGCACTTAGATGGGATTCTTGACTTTGATTTTCATGCTACCTCCATATAAATGCAACTGGGGTTTGCTGCATAGCTGGCATGGCTCTAAGGTGAGCAAAGAATGGAAGTAAGAGTTAAGACATCTACCATGAGCAAGTCTATAAGTTTCACCTTAGTCAAGAAAGAGCCTTAAAAATGTGTGCCTTTTCTTTACTGGAGAGACATACTATCCTTCTCAGATCATTTTCCTGAAAGAGTGTGACATGAGAGTTAAGAACACAAGTCTAGAAATCAGACTCAGGTTTAAATTCCTATTATGCCACTTGGTGACCAACCTGTTATTTCTCCTAGTCTTAGTATTCTCCCTGAAAAAATATGGGTAATAATCAATTCTCAGAGGCTCTTAGAAGATTACTTCATCATCAATCTTCAACTCCTGTTTCTCCAGTCTATCCACTTCTCTCAGCTGTCACTTCCTAAATCAAGTCACCACCATTTCTAATTGTACCAAAACATTAGCCTCCCCACTGGCCCATTATTATTTACTCTCTACCCCGCTCCTACTGTCTGTTGTCCACACTAGCCATAGGATCCTAGAGAAAACACAAATTTGATTATGTGCATTTTCCCATTTAAACCTCCGTATCAGTTTCCATGGCCCTTAGGATATATTCCCCAATCTGTTTTTTTTTTTTTTGTACCAGGGATCAAACTCATGACCTTGCACTTGCCAGGCAGGGGCTTATGCTACTGAGCTAAATCCCTGAAACATTCCCCAGTCTAGCTCCCAGGCCTGTGGTACTCTCTTTTATCCTGTCACCTTATTCATATTTGTCCTTTCATCTACTTCCCACCCCTATCTCTTTGTCTTTTGCTTCAGAATTCACCTCAAACTCTGCCTCCTAAAGAAAGCATTCTCAAGCTGAGGATAAGCCTGGCAGATCTTGGTGCTGTCTCCCAAATATTTCTGATTTTCCTCCTTCCAATCGGGTAGGTAGGATTATACTTCTCCTAGTCCTCTAAATTAGGAGTGACCTACATCTTACTCTGGTCAATGAGCAGAAGCTATTGTGTGACATGTTGATAAAGATTTAATCATCACTTATGTTTACTTTGCTCTTTTCCTCTTTTGGGAATAGCCATGTGCTTGCTAGTGGAGGCTCTGTCAGCCAGTTTCCTGGAGTGAGGAGGTCAAAAATAACAATGGAGTACAGAGCTCTCAGTCCACTTCTGATGGACATGTAGCATAAGCAAGAAACAAATTTTTATTGTTTTAAGCCACTGAATTTTTGAGGAATGTTATTTCAAAATAATCTATCCTGTCCTGATTGGTAAACTTAAGCTAGAAACTTTGCTAGAATGTTCTTCCCCACTAACAGCCTCCTCTGTGATACTTTTCACAACTTCATTCACATAATTATAGGTGAATCATTTGTTTAATGACTCTCCTTATTCTGAAATGTAGCCTTCACCAGGACAGGTTTAGAACCTTAGCACAGTACATGACATAATTCTCAATAAAACGTGAATAAATTAACACATTCATTGAATTAAATGTATAAAGAAATACAATGTACAATGTACTTAGCTTAGAACTAAGATATAGTAAATGTTTAATAATAATGAGGTATTATTTCTTCTTGATTTTGTTATTATTGTTCTACAATCACAATTAATTAGAGGTACCTTAATGTAGCAATTTAAGAGGTAGACCCTAAAACCAGATTCGCTACAGATCTGACCTGTTTCCAACACTTCCCACTTGCGTGATGTTAGTCCAACTACTACAGCTTCAAATCTTTCAATTTCCTCATCCTTAAAGTATGAATCAATAATTATATATACTTAATCATGCTGTTATAAGAATTAAGTGAAATTATCTTCCCATATACACAAAACTGTATTACCACACATTAAGCACGGTGTAAGTACACACACACACACACACACACACACACACACACACACACGGTACACTTAAAATAGTAACATAAAAAGTTTGGCAGCTCTGTTGAACTTTACATACAGTTTTCTCCAAAACAAATGTATACAAAGGTTCTGGGTAAGATGAGATCAGTATATACCACCTTTTTTTGTCTTACTCAATGAAACAATAAAACCTGGGTAGAAAATATGAAAAAGATCAGACTTGAAGTTTCTTCAAGCTGATAATGAGTACATTTCTCCCTTCTGCTTCTCCCTGTATTCAGTAAAGCCCAAATGCCAGAAATTCTGAATTACTAGAGTCTCATCAGAACCATATAGGATAGAAAGAAATGGAAAAGCAATTTTTAAAGAAAAATAAATATATTCTGTGAAAACATGGAATGGGAAAAAAGAAGCAAGATATATTATATCATGTACAGGTATTAGAATGAATTAAGTATATGTAAAATGTACCAATAAAATATGGAAGGTAAAATCATCAGTATTTTTCATGTAAAAGAAAATTGAGAAAATTTATTACCAGTCAACTGCTTTTTAAAACAATTGCTAAAGGAAGTGGTTTTAATTGCATTTCTCTAATGGCCAGAGATGTTTAAAATTTTTTGATATATTTACTGACCATTTGCATTTCTTCTTCTGAGTAATGTCTATTCATTTCAGTTGTCCATTTTTGGTTTGGTCAGACAGAAGAGAAATAATGTCAGAAAGAAAGTTGGAACATCAGAAATAAAGGAAGAATAATAGAAATGGTAAATATCTGGGTAGATGTAATAAATTATTCTGTTGAGAGCTTTGATATATATTCAATGGCTGAAATAAAAATTGTAACATTATATAAATGGAGTTTTTAATATATGTAAATATAACACATGAAAGAACTACAGTACAAAGGGCTTAGATATATATAATGTTCCTATGTTTACATTTGAGATAGTAAAATATTGTTTGTAAGCAGACCATGTTAAATGCCTATATTCAACATGGCATTGAAGCACCTAGAAGAATATTATTTTAAAAAAGAAAAGAAATCAAACACAAGATATAAGTATAACACTAAAAAATGTTAAAACAACCCAAAACAAGTCTGGAAACAGAAAAAAGACTAATAAAAAGTAGAACTGGAAAACAAGTAATAAAATAGTTGACCTAAATTCAAACATTTCAGCCATTACATCAAATTTTAATAGTACATGCATAAAAATTAAAAGGCAGAAATTGTGTACTGAGTTAAGAAAAAATATAAGAAATTAGGTTAATAGACAAATTGGAGCACAAGAAGAAAGAGGCATTGAAGTTTCCACACATACAGAAGTGACACAAAACTTGCTTTCAATGTGATTCTAGAGAGATGCATGAGTAAGGATTCGTTCGAGGTAGGAGGCAGTGACAGATGGGATGACTTGGCCTCTTGTTGGCAATATTTTCCCTGAAACTGAACATGATGAAGTCCTAGGTATATTATGGAAAGAATTTAAAGAAAGCAAAGGCAGTCATGTTATAACATTAATATTTTAAGTTATTATTGACAAATGGCTATGGGGTTGACAGTTTCCAGTTTGAGCATGCAAATTTAAATTTTTTTCTCTGGCATATCTGTACAGTATGGCAATAAAGAAGATCATAAAATTCTCTTCAGAGATTTGTAGAGCTAATGAATAACCTACTAAAAGGTTTAACAATGGAATTTTGGCTCCCAAATAAAATAAAATGCTGCAAACATTTTTCATTATTTCTTATGATACAAGAACACATTCCATTTTAATCTGCCTAACACTTATCTACTACCTTTCTGATAGCTCTACTTCTTTTGGAGACCCACCTTTTTCTTGCTGTGTCCACAAATGCTGAATGGGATGATTTCCTCTCTGGCTCAGGATAAAGATGCAACAATGGCTTGGCCAATCAGAAGACTTCATTTCTAGGCCATAGGATTGGGTTTAAAGATGGAAACATCATCTACTTATAGTTTTTCAGAGTTAACAGGAGTCTTATTTGAGCACCCAGGACAGACATACCTTTTATTTTCACATACGACAATATATATTCCTTAAGATAGGCTAGATTATGTCATTAGAAAATGTACAAAGCCATGATAATATATATTACTTAAGGTAAGCTAGCTTATGTCATAAGAAAATGCACATATCTCAGTGACTTACAACAGATGCTTTCCCTCACATTACATATTCACCAGGGATCAGAATGGGAGTTCTAAAAGCTCCTAAAAGCTCCTGCCCAGGAATGACACAAGCCTCTATGTTCATATCTTATTGGTAAAAGCAAATCATACTGCTACACCTTACTTCAAAAGGCAAAGAAGCATAATCCTAACACAATCCACCAAATGGAGGATTCTAGAAGTACTTGGTAAACAACTGTTATGGTTTGTGTCTAAATGCCACCACAAAGCTTCATGCATTCTTAGGTTTGTTTGGTTTTTTTTTTTGGAAGTAGTGGAATCTAGAGGGTGTGATGCTGGGATTAAGGGCGTGTGACTGCTAAATCAGTCCAATGATTGTTTTGGCATTACCCTAATCCCAGCAATTTAGATACAATATATAAGGGACAGAAACATTCTTGTCTCTCCCTGCTTATTGCTTTGCTAATTTCTGCTCACCATGACTGTTCTCTTACCTTGGAACCAGCAGATATGGACTAAAAATTCTAGAAACTATGAGCTAAATAAACTTTTCCACTCCTAACTTTAGATGTCAGGTATTTTGTCTCAGCAATGAAAAAGAAACTAAGGTAACAACTAATAAATACATGCGATACATAATAGGATATGTTATATGACAAAAGAACACTGACAGAGGTAGAAGTAGTGCAGTCCTGGTAATTCTCTTAGGTTTTCTAAATTCATCTGTCTAATAAGCCTGGACTGGCCTTGGACTATTTGGCTATGTGAACACATCAACTGCCTTTTCTGCTTAACTCAGTGGGTTTTCTTCCATATATGTAAGCTGAGTTACACATTTTCTAATGCAAATAGCACAGTATTTTGGGATTTTGCAGAAGATGAACAAGGCAAAAGGATTTTAACATATCACTGAAACACCAAGAGGTTTTTAAGCAACCACAGGGCCTCTGGGTACCACCACCTCGACATAGATATCCTGAAATTCAACATAAGATAAAAGCTGAAGAAGCAATTGAAGAAAGAAAAGTATAGGTGCAAATGCACCTAAACAAAATGTCTAAACCTTCCCAGTCAACATAATTTGATCACAAAATGAGATAACTGCAGTATTTCTATCATGAAAAAAGTGTTTAAAATGCTTTGAGTACATAAGATATCATGTAGAATAAGTAGACTATTCCTCTGGGCTCAGTAGAGCAAGGCATAGTAGCATGTTGCTGGAAGCAGGGTAGGCAGAGCACAGCTTCAGCCAGCCCTGTGAGGAGGAAACTAAGAGGTAAAGAATTGCTGAGGTCACAGGCAGAAAGAGCTGTGATACACTAAATTTTGACTGCGGAAGACTCTCCCACACCTCCCTCTTCTGCTTTCTAACCCTACATTACATTTCCTCTTAGTATACAAGTTGTTCACATTTTTCAAAGGCAAGTTTTTATTTTGGTGGTATCCATATTGAGAAAAGTATCCATATTGAAAGGAGTACTTGGGTGGAGACCTAAAGAAGAGTCATTACCTAGAAAGAAAGGGCCTGATATAAACCTTTTGTTCACAAAAATGTTGTCCCTGAAATACAACTTATGTAAGGGGATGAATGAGAGAGAGAGAGAGAGAGAGAGAGAGAGAGAGAGAGAGAGAGAGAGGAGAGAGACAAGCCAAGTTAAAAAAAATTTGCCGTTTGATGGCTAAGAAAAGGCAAGCCCCCTCAAAGATAGTCTGCATACACTATTAAGCTTGCAAGGACTGCTGGTGTTTGGAATAGGTGTGTCTTATCCCTTTAAGTATGCTCTCACTTCACAACTCTCCAAACACTGAAGAGATTCTCATCCCCTTTTAGAAACACAGACGAAACCCAGAACCCACTGCTGCTCAGTAGTGACATCACATGGCATTTCCATGGCTGGCCTCTGACTACAAGAAGCTCAGACAAAAATTAAGAGTACTCAAGTGCAAGGTCACGAGTTTGATCTCCAGTACCAAAAAACAAACAAACAAACAACAACAACCAAAAAAAGATGCAGTAACATTTAAAAAAAAATTAAGAGTACTGCTTTCCTTCAGCAAGTAGGGTAAAATTAGGGTTTCCAAAGGGCAATAACAATGGGAAGACAATCACCTCCCCCCAAACATCTTCATGTGCTTATCATAATGCAGAGAGCAATGAGTCACTTGAACATATTCCTAGAAGGTTCTTGCTTTGTCAAATCAAATTGACTATAGGTTGGGCAGCAGTCCAATATGTTTTTAGTTTGGTGACCAATGGACTTTTTAATTCTCAAAGTAATAAATGCATTTAAGAGAAAGAAAACCAGCATACCATAAATGTACACAATTATATCTGTCAGTAATACTTTAATAAAACTGGAAAAAAAGGGAAAAAAACTAAGTGACAAGGAAATTTCTTAGTGGCTACATTTCTATAATAGAAGGTAACATTTCTATAATTGAAGGTAAATATCATTGCTGTAATCACTACCCCAACCAAAGCAGCTGTTGTCATTTGCTGAAGACCCATGATCTGTCAGGCACAGTTTTAACAAAGCTATGACGTAAGTACCACTAGGAAACTCACTTTTCAGATGAGAAAATTAAGACACAGAAATGTGACATAACTTGCTTAGGGCCACAATTCAAAGTCAGATGATCTATGAAGCCTTAGTCTTAAACAATGGGAGTAAGAGCATTACTAGCTTATACATTGCCTGGTAGGTCAGAGTCTGGGTTTTATTAACAAAACAAGGAATTTTGGTTAACATCAAAGTTCTCTGGGAGCCAAAAACACTGGGGTCTCAGTGTTTCAAAGCTCACAGTGGGACAAAGAGACACTATCATGCTGGAGAGATTGTTAGAGCCAGCTGAACTGAATAGAAGATTTGTTTGGACATAAAAAGAAAGAAAATTTATTGAAATTTTATAAGGTCACTAAAGTTTAATGTCTCCCAAAAGGCTCTGGCATAAAATGGCCAAGGTATCCTATCATAAAATAAGACTAAAATCCCATCTTTCATGGAAACGGAAACTTGCTAGTTGTCATCCAAACTCTGCATGTATTAAGGAATATCATTAATATCTCCAAAGGGCCTCATCATGCATCTTTTTCCAGCTTAAAGAAAAGGGCAGGGCATGGTGGCAAATGTCTATAATCCCAGCACTCAGGAGGCTGAAGCAGAAGGATCATTGTGAGTTCAAGGCTAGCCTGTGCTACAAGGTGAGTTAAACGCCAGCCTGAACTGCATAGCAAGACCCTGCCTCAAAAAGACAAAAAAAAACAAAAACAAAAAACCTTGAGTTCCCAAGAACTCAAGGGTTTTAGACATCAATTTACTCCTGTAACATCTTTGCCAAGTGTCTACTATGTGCCCCATCCTGTGCTTTGTGCACTTCTGGGTCTCCAATGACACGCATGGCTGTGGATCTCGAGTTCCTATTTAGAAAAAGTAATAAAACGGTACATAAACCATTACAAAATTGACCAGAACTGCTACTTGTTATAGTGCTCCATCCCACCAACAGGGAGGTGGAGAGCAAACACTGCAGTGATGATAAATCAGAGATCACAAACTACACCTTGTCTAGGACCAAATGATAATACCAGAAAATAAAGTGAGGGACAGATTCTAGGACAGGCTGGGGAACACAGGGCCCTTCCAAGGGTCAGCTTCTGCTCAGCTCCATCCATTCCTGTCTTTCCTTACATTTTTTCAAAGAGAAATCAAAATCAATAAATCAACTTGTCTATTCAGATGAAGACTCTCTAATGTTCAAGATTGGTTTTCAATTAAACTTATCACAAACACTGAGTAAGCCTTACAAAAAGAGTGAAGGCTTAATCCAGTTTATAAGCCAGGTTACTTCTCTGGTGCAGGAGGAAAAAGTTGATGGAATTAGGAGAATATTATTGGAAATGATTCCTTCAGGTCCATCAAAGCAGTGATGTCTTGCAAAAAACAAGGTATGGAGAGAAGCTGCAGCATGTGATATTGACTCTGATGGTGAAGGAAGTGACATTTCAGCCAGCCTGTTTGTGTGCTGTATTACATGATATAAACAGCTAATTGGTTAGAACTGCTTGCCAGTGTTTGTGTGTGTGTGTGTGTGTGTGTGTGTGTGTGTGTGTGTGTGTAAGGCAGATGTTAATCAGGAATACTAGTCTAAGAACCTGCCAGGATCACTAATTTTTCTTAAATCTTCATTTCTATGAGTCCTTGCTCCTCATATTCCAGCTGAAATCATCTCATCACACTACCCAGGTAAACTTGATTCTAATCTGCTGGCATCACCTAAGAAATACCTTCCCAAGATTCACGTAGTTTGATGTAACATAAAAAGATCCAAAGGAAAAACACAATCCTGGCTTCTGACCTCTGAATTCTGAAGAGTTCCAGCTTGTGCATCATGAAAAGGAAAGAAGAGTCCCAGCACAAACCCTGACCTGGCAGGAACCTCAGGCAATGAACTGAACAGCTGTGTTACAATCAACAAAGGAGAAACAAACAGAATAGGTGGGAGAGGAACATCAGAGCCTCTCAACCCAGAGTCAGTAGAAAACACAGTACACAAGTGAACAACCCTGGCTCTGGCCCTGGATGGGCCTTTTTGAATTGCGGCTCCTGTTGTATAAGTGAGTGAACTTCTCTGAGCCTTATATTTCTCTTCTGTAAAACCATGTAACAACACCTACTTCAAAGGACTGCAGTGAAGATTTAGTAAGGTGAAATCAGCAAGGCATTTTATAGGTACTCAATAAATGGTAGCTGCATTTATTTTTAATATTAAACTTGTGGCTTATTCATTCAAGGAAAGTAAGACTTATTTCTGAACTGTGAGATTATATGAAATGACCCCATAATTCACGTTCAACGTTTCTTTCTACTCCTACTAAACTGTTACAAGACTAGTTTGTTGATCATTTTCTGTCAAATTTTTCATTACAGATTAATTTTCAATGCAGAATAGCATGCTAGATATTTAGTTTAGATAGCAGTTTTTCATTTTATTTTCCCTATCTCTGTTTCAAGTTGTTTCCCCTATTCCCTCCCTATCCGAACCTAACAGTAAGACATGAAATGTCATCTTCTGCACAATTAGAAGATAAAACTCACAAATATTTGATCACTAAGTTTAAACAACATTAATCTATGCAAAAGACAAAAAGATTAGATCATATATATGCATAGCTATCTTTCTCACTCCCAGATTGGCTTGAAAAGTGGTTTTGGTTTGGCCAACGAAGTGGAAAGAAGAAAATGCATAGATGGGTAAAAGCACTGCCACAGTTGGCATTGCTCAGTGCTGGTCAGAGCTGAAGAGCAGCCACACCAGTGCCAGGTGGCCATCTTGATGCTAACATGGGGCAGGGGACATGGATGGACATGGCCAGTGCCACTTGAGTGCCTGTGAGAAGCTATGCTTATTGATATCCAAAACTGTGTTCAGGACACTTAAGCAATCCCTCAACAAGGACAACTCTACCCTATCAATGGCCTGGGAACTGGGTTCTTGCTTTCCACAAGAGACAATAAAGCTCTGAGTACATCAAGCAGGGTCATATCTCATGTCTCATCAAAGGCTACAGCTACAGCATACTGCTTCAATTCCACAGAGATCCCAAGCCACCCTTCAGCCTTCTGACTCAATAAGGTAGGACCTGGAAATGTGTATGGACAGTAATTATCTCAGGTGATTCCGATTCAGTTAGTTTGCAGAAGAGTGCTTAAAAACCACTCTCACTAAAGAAGAATCCAAATAGATCTTCATAAGTGCCTCTGTCATAACAAGTCTAAGGATCCCCATACTGGACAGCAGGAGTCCAAAGGCTTTATATGTCCCAGTGATACAGGAACTGAATATTTTGTACTTATAAAAAGAGCAAGATTTTATAGAAAATACTCAAATTTAATATCAAGTACTGTATTCCCTCATCACCTAACATCTCAGAACCAACTCTAGACACTGATCCAGACTCTATCAAGTTTAAACAAAGTCTATGAATAGAAAAGTAAAGGGTAACATGCAAATGTCAAAACCCAGTATTCCTTCCACCATTCATCCTTTAATTTTACAACAGAATCAAGAAATACAAAGAATTACTGTCCTCAAGGAAGAATCTAACAGAAGAGATAAAAGAAAACAATAATAGCTATGCACAGTAATCTCACAAGACAGCTACTATCCTATTCCTATTTTAGAGATACAATAATGAAACACAGAGAGATTAAATAACATGTCCAAGATCATCCAAGTAGGAAGAATAAACATGCACAAATTTCAATCATAAGAGGAAATACAAATATCCTATGCCCTAGGATTGTCACAAATCAATACTGAGTCACAGGGTCATTTGAGGCTGGAATGATTAGGGAAGGAATAAGAATGGCAGTGAGATTCCATGGCATAATAAAGAATGGGTTAGAGTTTTTCAGGTAAGAACAAGGAGCTGGAAATTTACTTTAGGTGAGAAATACTATTAAAATAAACAATTAGCTGGGGATTTAGCTCAGTGGCATAAGTGCCTGCCTGGGAAGCGCAAGGTCATGAGTTCAATCCCCAGTACAAAAAAAAAAAAAAAAAAAAGACAATTAGAAAATATACAATTAGAAATTGATTGTAGGGATGGATTAAAATTATTTAAATCCTCAAGAGAACAAAGAGTTCTTATTAATATATTACTTATTTAATGTAATAATGACCTTATATAAAAATAAATTTATATTTATAAAATAAATAAACCCTCTCTAAGTCTCATTCTCTCTCACTAGCATTTTGCAGTTTTCCCATTCGTCACAAACAACAAAGTCATTGGATGTATGAGGAAAGCAGCAAGTGCTCAGATAAGCCAGTCAAGTCCCTGGCATTGGAAAGCCGAGCTCAGAAGTTTGGACACATGCTCATATTTCTATCAATGGGCATAACACACCCGATGACAGGGCCCCAAGTTATATATAAGGAGGGAGAAAAGACAAAAGAACAGCCCATTCTAAAGGCTAGCTATGTTAGGTTCCACCACACTGGTTTGTAGGTACCAGTGTACTCATAGACCTGACTATATAATAGGTATCTTCAAGTCTCCTCACTCAGTGGGACAAAAAACTTGCCCATCTAACTACAGAGCACGAGCTACACAGATGAGCTGTACCGCTCCCCCACCATAAAACTATGAGTTTCACTCACCATTGTATCTCAAGCACCAATTCACAGGATTCACAGGAATCAGCTTGACAGGAAGTGTGTGAGTTCCTTCCATGGAAGTTTTTTGGCCTGTTTCATCCCACTTTGATCAGGTTAGAGAATAATTTCCAGAAGTCTTGGAGGGTTAAAAGATGGAAGTTAAAAATGTTTTGTATAACATATGTTGGCTGAAGTGCTCATTAGCTGACCAGGAAAACAAGATTAGGGGACAAAAAGGAAGAAGAGAAAAATAAGGATGGAAAAAAAAAAATAGGACATGGGGGGAGGGGCCGCTAATTTAATCCAAACCTCCAGAAATTAAAAACCTGGTTACATAAAGACGTTAAAACACAAAATAGCAACTCCATCAATAGCTTGCATTATTTTTTTCAAGCATGAAATATTTTCCTATTTTAAACTTTGGGACTTTGAAACTTCATTTATAGATAATGGCTTCCTTTCATATTCCATTTTCTTCTTCAATCTTTCTGGTCTCTTAAAAGTGAGTTCCGCTAGTGAACTAACACATTTGCCCTGTTGTAGAATGTCAGAGGAAACTCCAAACTGAATCAGAGCATCCTTCTTATCTCTTTTTTATTTAGTTAATAATTTAAGAATCTACTAAGTTCCTCCAAACTAGATTGGTGTTTAAGATACAACAGTGAGCAAAGCTCATAGTTTTATGATATGGGAGGAAAGACAGATGATAATCAGATATCATAAACTCCATTTGTTTTAAAACAAATTTGAGTGAGATTGAGGGGTACTCAGCTAGTCTGGAGGGTCACAGAAGGCTGACCTCAGAAACGGCAGTTTGGACTGAGCTCCAAAGAGCTGGCTGGGGAAGTCTATTGGAGGGAACTGCTTGTACGAAGACCTCAGATCTGGAGAGAGCATAATACAGTTAAGGAACTGAAAGCTCTGTGGCTGGAACAAAAGGAGTGAAAGAAGCAAAAGGCTTGAGAGAGAAAAGGTAATCATGGAAACCTGACATTCTCCTGCTCTCCGAGGTCCTGCGCAGAGGGGTGTGCTCTTGGGTCCAAGCACAGAGGCTGGGTGGGCGTAGTACACTATTTGGTAAGCTGTTTCTAGCCCTTCCCTACCCTAGAGAGTAATGACCCAGTTTTTAAAAAGCATGATCATGTGCACTTTTACTATTCTATTATTTTAGGCAAAATACTGATTGTTTTTCACTGCCAAACTAAAGAACAAGGGCCATGTCTTGAAAACTAAACCAATCCAAAAACCAATATATGGGGCTGAGAGTATGGCTCAGTGCTATAGTACTTAACACTTGCCTAACATACATAAGGCACTGGGTTTAACTGCTTGCACTACCAGGAGAAAAAAATTCAATAATTCAATACAAATATACAGTCTTAGAAGCTTTCTTTGGTTTTTTGTTTTGTTTTGTTTTTCACATGTGGAGTCTTAAGTTTAAAATAAATTTAGCCATGATTTGCCTCAAGACTTGAAACTGAAAAATAATAATAAAGTTAATTAAGGATCTGATATTGATTTTTCTTAATACAATATATTCCCTACCCAAAAACTTCCAACATAAATACTCTGGTGGGTTTTATTCTGGCCTAAACCCTGTATATGACCGCCTTGATATATAACAGCTTCAGCACCTCCATCCTAATATCTGGCACAGCTTGCTGCTCTGAAATATGTAATCATCCAAAAGTCAAAAGCCATTAAAAATGTTCATTTTTAAACTAAAAGGATTGTACTCATCTCAGATGATGTCATTTTGTCTGGACTCCTATGTTCCCATGGAGAACAACTTGAAATAATCAAAAAATAGTGTGCAAATTCCCAAAGTGTCTGGGTATAAGGTACAGTGCAGGTTTTTCAACACTTTTCAGCGAGGTGTGAGATCAGGAACAGAGGAAGGGTAAAGGAGAATGGTAGGCAATAGAGGAAAGTTTAAAAGTCACAGTAAAGATACATTTACATACTAAACTGGTGCCTTGACATCAGTTTCTGAGAACAAAATTTATAGCACTTTACATTTTATAATACAAAAAACATGTGCCCTTATATCTGAAAGAGATAGCCAAGTGCTGTAAGCAGTGTTTACTTGGTGCCCTGTTTCTATATTCTTACAATATAGAAGGTATCCAAATACTTTTTAACTATGAAGCAACTTTTTTAGGTAAAGACTGAATTCTTTACAAGGTGGTGAATTGTACAGAAAAGATTTAACTCTTTTTTCTTACCTGCCACAACACAAATAAGGAAATAAAAAGTCCAGTCATTTTAGAGTATTCTTTAAAACCACAGCTTCTAAAATTGAAGCTCTAAACCATTTTGGAAAATGTAAATTGTTAATGAACACTGCACCATATCAGTTTCCTGTTCCAGTTGGCTCTCTGTCATGTTGGCAACAACTCAAGAGCCTGACGAAGAGGTGCAGGCATATGTTTTGTGTTTAAAAGAAATGAAAGAAAAAAAGAAAAAGAAGAGGGCGTCATTTTATAAACACTTCGGTGAAAATTACCATTCCGTTTGGGACCAATTCAGTCCAGGTGCTAAGGACAGAATAAACAGGCAACACATGAAAGCAGAAAAAGTCAGGCTTCTTTGGGAATTACATTTTTGGTTACATTTAAAACTAAGTTTTGAAATACAAATCAGTATCCCTTACATTCTCTTTTTGGCTTTTTAAATGTTAATCTTCCATTCTCATATCATAAAATAAGCCTATTGCCAGTTGTGGTTCTTTTTAATTGTTTTCTGCTGTAATATTAGGATGAAATGTTTGCACCTAAATGCTTTTTTCCCACCCAGGATCCAAATGACCCTCCTTTTGGAGTTAAAGAATGCTCCTTCTTCTCCAATTTAACTTTGTAGGGACACTATCTTTTAGAATTTTGGACATAGATGTTGGTATACTTCCTTTCCAATGCTACTTTTAATATTTTTATGTTGATAATATCCCTGTGCCTTCTTTATTCTAGGCACTATGACTTTATAGATCAACTGCAAAACACATCTGAAACCTGCCTGATACCTTCACCTAGAAAGTATAGATGGGAACTGACTGTCTACTTAACAATTGATTTTACAACAAATACAACAATCAAAATACAAATAGTCTGTAAGTAATGGATTTATAAATAGATTTTATCTTATTCTGTGCTTGTTAAAGAGCAAAAGATCTTTAAAGTATTGTAAAGTGAACAAATATGACTTCTGTAATCAGCAAAAATCCAATCATAAATATTTTAAATTATATGTAAACATAAGTGAATATTTAAATTTTATCTAACCCAGGCATGAATGCGTGTAATCCCAGCACTATGGAGGCTGGAGGCAGAGTGATCACTAAGTGTTTGAGGTCGGCTTGGCTACATAGTGAATTCAAGATCAGCCTGACCTACACAATGAGACTCTGTCTCAAAACAAACAAACAAACTGACAACTCTTGTCCTTCTAAAGTTTATAATCAAGGAATTATATGTAATTACACAGACACAATGACAGGCACAATTACTGCTTCTTGAGTGTTGAGGGGCAATAACATGGTGAAACCAGCTTTAGTTCTAAGAATTACTTTGATAGTTTCTCTGATGCTGTTTCCTAAGACACTAAGAGAAAATTCTAGACAATTATTTTTAGGCATACAAATACCCACTTTTCAAGTCATTATTCACATTTTCTTCCATTTATAGGTAAAACACAAAATTCAAGACAGGGAAGACAAGATAGTTAAACACAAAGATATGAACTTGCCATGTCAATGAATCTTCTTATGATGGACACATCTAATTGCTGTATGTCATATCGCTTCATTTGTGGGATCACTTTAATTCATTCTAAGTGTAAAGACAGGACTGGCTAACCCTACCCTCCTCTTCTCCATATCCCTGCCCTGCCTTCCCTCCTTCTCTTGCACACATACAATTATTGCCATGCAGCTTGGTCAAAGGGTACCCCATGCCTTTGTGGTCAGTCAGCTTCACATTTTGGTCTGATCTACAACCATTGGAAGGAAAAAAAGCTTTTTTTTTTTTTTTTTTTTTAATGGTTGCTATTCTGTAATGACATAAGTCCAAACTGGCTGGCAGGGATAAGAGGGCACACAGACAAAGTTGTGATAAGAAAGAATGGGACAATGCTTTAAAAGAAGAAAAGCAGAGAAGATGCATAATTGTGACCACGTGGAGTTTGTGCTCCAACACTCTTAAATATAGATTTGCTTCTACATGTCCTAGATAGGCAAAAAGAAAAGGTAAATGCCAACCAGGTCAACATATTATTGAAATATATAACTCAATGTTAATAATTTTAAAATGTAAGTGCTCCGATTTTAAATAATTAAGCATAAAATGAATAACTCGGTAGAAAAAAAGGAAAAGGCCAAAGCAATAATCAATAAAATAAAATTTATAGGGAGCCTCTATATTGTTCCTTGTGTTTCCAAATTTTCTATGATGAGAAATATGACTTTAACCCCCCCCATCTTAAGGGAAAAGCAGTTAAAATATAAAATTAAATTTAATTTGCTAAGAGCAGGGAGCTTAAGTTTTTATTATTATTATTATTTAAAGAGAAAAAAAACATGAAAAGTGTAGAGATAATACAGAATTTCTTTTTTTAAATTTTTTTTATTTAAACAGAAAAAAACCATGTGAAGGGTAGAGATAATACAGAATTTCAAAAAAATAGATAAACAGTAAGAAATCACTAGTTGATGAATTACATATTGTCCTCTTAGAAATAGTTATTCAAGTTACAAAATTAAAGCATACAAAGTAGATATTCAAACAGTGAGACTGTAAACAGCTACACATGCATGAGTATCTACATGTATTTCTATCCTTTCTGGATTAGAGGGAAAAACAAATTATAGCAAGACAAAACAAAACAAATTCCTATAAAAACATGAAACCAAAAAAGTCCTATACAACCACAGTACAAGGTGATCTACAATGATTACTATGTTGTTTCTTATTATCTTCAATAGAATTGTCTATATCATCAGGCATAATTGAATATAGCAGTATAATTGAATATAGCAGTACATAACAATATTAGTAAAAATAAAACATTGTAGACAGTATCAAACTTCAAAGGCAGGTAATAATCAAACCATAGTGGATATTCTAGTGGATCTTGTCATCTTCAGTGCAGTTGCCTATACTCTCAGACTTGATACTATCAATCATAATAGCTTTGAATAAAATCTATCAATACAAAACAGCGATCCAACAAACCAGATTCGATTACGATAAGTCATGGTAAAACAGTATAGGTTATACAGAGCTTTAGATTAAGTTAATAGGAAAATTAAGGATGATTGCCGTACTATATCCTGTTATTTTCAAGATAACTGTCTGTGCTCTCAAATCTAGTACAGGTGGAACGACTAGAACAGAATATAACACATCTAAGCAGAGTGGTGTGAGTAATGTGGGTTTTAAATCCTGGTACACTATTAACAATATAGTGTATCAAGGCCATCTATGTTAGAGATTCTAAGCCATCATTCTCCGCCTCATTTCTGCTATGCTATTTTTCTGCCTTTGTTTGTCTACTTTTCTCCTTCATTCTACTGCCTGCCCCATTCATTGAGGCCTTTCTGCCACTCTTTCTAAAATCTTGGTATTTTTTTTCTCTCTCTCTCTAGAATGTCTTTCAGCATTCTCCATAGGGTTGGATTGATGGTCACCACCTCTCCCAGTTCCTCTTTGTCATGGAAGCATCCTGTTTCTCCATTAATCTCTAGTGACAGTTTTGCAGCGTACATCAATCTGGGCTGGAGGTTATTTTCTTTCAGGGCTTGAAATACTTTGCTCCAAGATCTTAGCTCTGTTTTGGTTGTAGGTGGCTGGAGTTCTGTATGCCTCACACAACCGAATGTCATTTTCTTTTCCCATGCTTGGGAAGTTTTCCTTAATTATTTCCATGAATAGCCTTTGTAATTCACCTGTTTGTATTCCTGCTTCTTCATTCACATTTCTTATTCTTAAATTGTACATTCTCTTGTCATCTTCTAGCCTTTGAATTGTTACTGCCTGTTTCCTTGTTATTTTTAAGAGATCTTTCCTTTCATGATCACACATTGCAAACTTGTCTTCAAGTTTTGATAGTCTATCTTTAGTTTCTTTTAAGGAGTTTTGCCAGCTTTCAATGGACTTTTTAATTTCCTGGTAATCTCTTTGAATCTGCTTCATGTATTCTATATGTTCTTTATATTCTTTATCGAATGTTTTTCTCCTTTTTTTGTATTCCTCCCTTCTTCTGTCTGTAACTTCCTGAGAGATGCTTCTTGAGAGCATTTCTTTTATTACTCTACTCATATCTTGCTTTATCTGATTTAATATTTCAGTTTTGAGCTCGTCTACAAGGTCCTGAAGATATCTCTTAATATCCATTGAAGCCATGTCTGATGTTGAGTGTTTGCCGCCCTCAGTCTCCCTTGTTTTTCCCTCTCCTGGATCAGTGCTCTCAGGGCTCTGGGCTGGGGCCCTCCTCTTGCCTCTCTCTCCTGTCATGGTCCTGGCCTCCTCCACACAGGTGTACAGTGGAGGTCCCAGCCCTCTTCCCTATTGGCCACGGTTCCTCTGAAATGTGCTGGTGAGGGACCTCCGCCTTCTCCTGCCTGCTCTTGTCACTGAGATGTAAGCAGGGTCTGCGTATGCTGGCCCGTCCCCACCAGGCCAGCCAAGCTTCAGGGGCCTTCACCAGGTTAGTGTGTGCTAGGTGCAGGAAATTGATTTGGGATGGCTCATTGGTTCCCAGCCAGGGGCGTGACCCAGTCCAAGCAAATCCCACGAATCTGCTCTGGGGAGGGAGCAACCAACTGAAGTCACTGTGGCTCCCAGTTCAGGCTCCTCCTGTCCGATTCCAACATGTCACCCATTAGGTTGCGCCCTTCCCATGGGGGGAGTCTACTTCCCAGCACTGACTGTGGATTAATGAAGGTCTCTTTGCTGGCTCCGCTCTCCATTGGGCTTGCAACCCCCGACTTCAGCGCGGCTATGGCTCCTGTGAGTGGTGGCTGGCGGAAACAAGTTTGGGCAGCTCTGCCGGCCAGCGTGGATTCAAGCTGGTGCAAATTCAGGCTGGTGCAAACTTGGCAGGTCACAGCGAAAATGCTGTGTTGCGTAATTTTTAGCTGTTCCAACTGTAGTCCCAACATGTTTGTTGAGCTTTTTCAAGTATTAATTTCTTCCTGTGTTGAGAGGATCCATCTCCCTCTGTCTGGATCTCTCCAGGATGTTTTATTTTGGCATATGAGTTTTTTCTCCTGGTAGGCTTTGTATTTTGTTGCTTACTGATCGGCCATCTTTAGCTCCTCTCAGCTAAAGTTTTTTCCTTTCACATGTTAGATATAAGAAATATTAGATGGGTTAATGAGCTTCATTGTGGAAAATGTCTCACAATTTCCGTAAATATCAAAACAATACAATAAGCTTTAACATATACAGCTTTTAATTGTCAACCTCACCTCAATAAAGTTTGGAGGGGGAGAGAAAAAAAATAAAAATTAAATTAATTTTCAGGATGTTAGCCTGGTATCAGTATGAAGGTCAGTGGGGAGGGGAATATACATGGAGCCAGGATATGAGAGAGAAGCCTTGGAGCACTGTGCATCAGAAAATGGAGAAGCATTTTTGGAGAAATGCAAATAGCATCTCAAAGATACAGAGAAATGGGACACTGGGAGTGGCCAAAGACAGCAGGGGGTGGGGATGCCTCAGGGACTCCATTGTTTCCCTCCCAAAGAAGGACAGAGGGTCTTGCTGAGGAGCATGTAGGATGGAGCATATTGATTCAAGTTAAATTTCTGAAATATATTAAGCTAGAACCATAAAATGATAAAAACGCAGGAGATCTTAGATTTTTCTAATCACTCATAGTCATGTACTTAAGTGAATGACCTTTGTATGATATACATTCTACTTCTTCTCTTTCATAATTAAGAACTTTATACCAAACTAGTACATAATTAACAAGAATCAGTAATAGCACATCTCTTAAATGATTATATAGTGACATACACAATTAAAATCATGTGTTCCTTAACAATGGAGATGTAGTCTGAGAAATACATCATTAGGTGATTTCATCATAATGTAACACATCACAGAGTGCACTTACGCAAAAGTGAGTAATTTGTAGATTCATCACTCAACAAGGCTTCTTGAAGTGAATTAGTGTCAATACTCTATGCAGAAAACCACTATTTTATGCAGACACAAAGATTAGTGACATAGATGGATAGTATGTCTCGTGTATTTTTGTATATAGGTGCATGTACATATCTCTGTATACATATATACATATATATAGAGAGAGATAGATACATAGATCTGTTCTAGTGCTTCAGTTAAGAGTGTTTTTTTTTATGATGTAGCATGGAAAAATTAAGTACTTGAGAATGTGATTTGTAGGGATCCCTTAATAAGTTAGCACAATTGTTTTACTAGCTGGCTACCTTAGTAAGCAGTTCTAAATTTCTTTATATACAATCTGTGAGATATTTTAAATATGTACAAAACATTTTAAACTTCATTTGACATAGCTGTTTAGTAATATATGCTGTGGTTAACAATTTTAATATGTTGTGTAGTAAAACTAAATGTAACAGTTCCAACATTTCTCAGGGGAGAGATTTAGGACAGACATATGTTCTTCATCAGAGTTTCCAGGAGAACTCTCAAGAAATTAAGAGAAAAAAATAGACCCTATTATATACCAAACAGTGTTGTAAACCTTAATGGAAAACAACAATCTTTAAAGTTGTCTTTTGTTTTGTTTTGTTTTGTCTTGTTTTGTTTTGGCAGGCCTGAAACAGAAATCTGAAACACTTGAAATGAAGGCATATTCCTTCATGCAAAGTCTAATACTGACATACCATAATGAATGAAAATTAACAAATTAGAGATGAGAGATGAAGCAGAATCCTTCTGAAATGAATTTGATTTCCCACACCCTTAAGTCTTCCTTCATCTGAGTGGGAGGAGCCTACTGTTATGGTTTGTTCACTATCATCTACTGTAAAAAGCTGAAGCTTTCATTCATGTTAGTTAATATGATGTTGGCAATAGGACTTTTAGGGTCACTTGACCAGTAACCACAGCAACATCTTTGTCATTTCCAAGCCAGGAGGAATGCTCAAGAGTAAAACATTTCTTAAGGGAAAGAATTTTGAAATTTAAAAACTATTGTGCAATTAGAGTAGTATCCTTAAGGGAAGAAATATGCAGAAATGTATATTCTAAAATTTGATGAATTATTGAAGGAAAGTTGTGAGATTCAGGAAGGATACCAAGATGATAATAAAAGAAATAGAAACCAAGAAATTCTTATTAGCGCCTCATTTTTTATAATTCTCTGTAAGTACTTCATATTTTACTATGAGGATTAACTTCTTATGAGGCTGGTAAAAAGTATCTGCCAAATGTGAAAAATGTTTTGCTTGAAAGCAAACCTCCTTCAGCATAACAAAATGTCAGTGCCTTGTGCTAATGGAGATGAAGACTTGTATAACAGAGTGGCAGCCACAAATAGCAATTATGGCCTTTATCAGGCCTGCATTTACCTGAATTTTTCAAAAAAGGAAGACTGTCATAAATAAATGATTACAAATAGATTCTTACTGATGGCTATGGAATTTGGCTTTATTTTACTATGGATAAGAACATTATGTTTTCACTAGAAAGAAGACCTGAAATTATCATGAGCTGCCTTGCACAAATCCTCAACTCCTGCCTCATTCCCAGCTCATGAAGAGTTTCCACTGGGGATGCAAGAGAGCCCCAACTGAAATATCCTTAAGAACTTAGCACTTTCTTTCAGATGGACAATTTGGTTGTTTCTCTGTCTTGGCTATTGTGAATTGTGCTACAATGAACACCACAATGACAATATCTCTTTAAGACAATGGAATATTATCCAGTTTTTAAAAAGAGGGAAATTCTGCAATATGTAACAACTTCAGGGAACTTAAAGGACATTACACTAAGTAAAATAAGCCACTCATAGGATACATACTCAATGATTGCATTTATATTCAGTGTCTAAAATAGGCAAATTAGTAGAATGAAACAATAAAATAGTAATTGCCTGAGGTGGGGAAAGAGAGAAATGAGAACTTGCTACTTTCTACTCATAAAGTTTCCTGTACAGAAGATGAGTATGTTCTAGATATCTGTTGTACAATATTCTGGCTATGGTTGACAACACTGAACTGTACACTTTTAAGGACAGTACTTTTTAAACTGGACTTACCATCCATTGTTTATTACATAACGTGGATATTAAACATAGTAAAGAACAGGTGCAAAGGAATAAAGAAGAAAAAAACTTAAGAAACCCAATGCTTTAAATCAAAACTCTAAATGTCACAGTCTCCCATAAAGATATTTATGTATTTTATGCAAATCCATCTGAGGTATTTATTATTTCAGGTACAGCATTACTAGTCCCTATGCCATTATTTTGAGGAAATGTTTTGGGAGTTATACAGCAAGGGAAACATAATTGTAGCTCTAACTGGAAAAATGCTATCTAAACAGAATTGGACTAGAGCTTATGCACTTTTCATAAAACTTATCTTCACAACCTAATACTTACTTGAAAGTCATACAATTCAATTAACATAATTCGCACCAGTGTGTAATACCCAGTATCAGTTCTCTCTGCTGGAAAGCTTTGTTCATGAGTGAGTCAGTTTCTGGCTGACTTCATTTTCTAGAGATATCTTTTTATTAAACCCAGCACTGTCTCTCAGCATTTTCTGCTCAATAGACAAGAATTCTGTGAGAAGTCTACTTCCAATTAGATGATATCTTTGCAGAATCTATTTTGAAAAAGAATCTATGCAACCTCATATTAAACTAATCTAGATTAATAAATGAAGTTTTTTCTTTTAGTTAAAAGAAGTTGAAAAGGAAATCACTAGGTTCCTCCTTCTGCCCTTCCTCCTTGTATTTTTCTCTCTTCTCCTAATCCTAGGTCTTGTATGTGTCTGTGTCTGTCTGTCTGTCTGTCTCTCTCTCTTTCACTCTCGCACGTGCTCTCTCTCCCCCTCCCACCCCCACTGCAACCCCTGGGCCTTGCACATGCTAGGCAAGTGATCTACCACTGGCTTATGTCCCAAAACTCCACTTCCTTTGCTTTCTCATTGGAGATCTTTCAGATTTCTAGTAAATACTGAAATTAGACATTCAGTTATAAATTTGAAGTCACTCCTTTGTAATGAATACCTGAGGGAGGAGCTCTGGTATAAAAATTGCAAACTTCAAACCTATGAACTAAATTCAGTTCTCCAATAAGATTTCTTTAACTCACATAGTGTTTTTAAAAAATAATTCCAGATTCATGGTTTCTTGACAGATTAGAAAATCAGATTCATATTCCCCTGGTAAAAATAAGGGAATCTCTAGTTTGACACAATCTCTAATATTCCCTATTACCCCCCTTTAGTACAACTGCTATTTCTCATTGCAATTTTTATTGTCGTTTTTCTAAAACCTAATCTTTTTTACTTGGAATATCACTTTCTAGCCCCTGAAAGCATTTGAGTTTAAGACTCATGGTTTAATGTATGAAGATATCATATAATTTTACTTTTAGTATCTGTTGATTAGAAGATGCAAATAAAAAAATCCTATAAATTGAGCAATATCTTTAAATGAATTGTTCTTTTATATGTCACAATAGTACATAAAAATATTTACATATTTATATTGAATATTTTCCTAATAAAAATAAAGAGTAATAATTAGTTCATGGGTGATATGTAAACCACACTATAAATTGTGAACCTTTGCTATAATTCCTCTTTTTCCAGGGATCCATCAAGTTCCCTGGTTGTGAATCACTGAACTGGTAAACAGAATTCTGGACTGGAAATACAGTGGTAAAGATTCTATCAAGACTCCTGCACTTAACAGTTCATCAGTGAGTGATCAGGGGCAAGTCAGTTAACATTTGTGTACAAAATGCATAGATTATGTACATAATTGCTAAGAACTTTTCCATTAATATAACATAATACTATGCCATATGAGTCTTTGTACTTAAAATAAAAACCTAGAAACTATAGGACTTACCAAAAGTGTGCCTGGATTTATTAGGGTAAGGAACTGCCATGGAAAAAAGAAAACACCAAAACTTGAAACTCTACTATTTTCAAATTTAGGTAAAATTTTGTCTTCTGTCCCAAACAATGTTTGAAAACTTATGGTGTACTTTTAAATAAATTATCTTAAAGAGAAGTTAGTGTTTCAGCTATATTTCACTATCTCAGATGTTTGGGGTATATTAATTAGACATGCAAGTATATTGGCTTATATTCATGCATTATTTGATAGTCAAAGAAAATATTATATATGAAAGTACTTTGAACATTACCATTTTAGTATCTAGCATTATCAGCTATTATAATGTACATTATTTCCCTGTATTACCCCAGTTGTCTATAACAAGTTCTGTTTGTTCAGACCCAATAAAGTAATGGAAATTTTTATTCTTACATGTCATTTAATACCAAGTCATTGTGAGATTGATTTTTACACAATTTTGAGTGTTTAATTTATACTCAGTTTAATAATAATTATTATTGTCTTCTGTATTGTCTTGTCTCTAAAATGGCTCTGAAAGATATTCAAAGAGAGACATTACCCAATGGTGATATCAATAAATGTTAACAATGATGAAATAATAATAATAGAAATAATAATCATGGCACAGATAACATATGCTAACATCACATTATGCTCCAGGATTTGTCCAAGGACTTGGACCACTTCATTTAATGCACTTCATTTAATGCATATAGTTACTATATCTTCATTTTACTTATGAGAAAGGACACAGAGAATCTGTGAAGCTAAATGATATTACACAATCACTAAAGCCAGCACCCAGACTTGTTTTACTCCAAGTCCTATGCTCAGAGCCTCAGTTCTGCTATTGCTGCTCCAGACGTTTTGTTTTTGTTTGTTTTTGCTTGGAGACATTAAAATAATGCGAGGCATGCAGAAATGTTCAATAAATAGAAATAAGTTAAAAATATTTGTGATGTAAGTCTTGATACCAGTGTTATTTCAGTATATACTGAAAAAGAAATTTCAATGTTACAACTATAAAATTAATATACTCTGGGCATCATCCTATCTTGTTATGTATTATATTTCCTTAGAATTTCCTGTCGGGGAACTCTATAATGATACTTATAACACAAACATTTTCTTACCTAATACCCATTCTCACATTCTTTCTTATAAAACTTTTGCCTTGTTCATGATAAATGTAAGTACTTATCAGACTTTCTTGTAGCTAGAAGCAGCCATCGCACCTGCTTCTGCACAAAGATGCAAGTCTTTTGGGTAAAGCTTTCAACAAAACTATTGTTTTCCTAATTTAAACTAAAAAAGGGAGTAGAGGTAGACTCAGATAATACTGTATATGACTTTTACCTTCTTACCTAGTGAATAGACACAACTCCTCAAAAGTGCCTACCTCATAATCAAAATGACACAAATACATCTTCAGTTGGAAAAAAAAATCCTATTTGTTAAGTTAACCTGGAATATTTTTAACTGCATGTATCTGGGTGCAATGCTAAAGCAATGATGTTACAATTGAAGATCCAACATTGTACAGCAAGTAAAATAAGAGTTTTAAAAAGGTGAGTTATGATTTCTGTGGTTCTACCTTGAACTTCAGAATTTTTTGAGATATTTTGAGTAACACATTCTCTAGTATGACATCAAACCTACAGAAACAGACCTAACCCTATTGGCCTTGTCATTAAAGATACTATAAAAGCTCAGGAAAAATAAATCAATAACTAAAAAATTGTTTGTGAAAACAGATTTTAAAAAAATAGCTTCAGATATCAAAGAACTTGGAAACTTTGCTTCCTTTTGCTTCCTAGTCCAGAGCTTTCTGGGCAACCTGTCTTACAGCACTGACTTGCTAATGGTTACAGGGGTGCCAAGCTGCTGCTCTGCCTCAGTCCCCAGGTCAGTCCAAGACCTCAGAGCCCCAGAGCTAGTGGCCTCATCCTGCAACAATCTTGTCCACTCACCTCAGTGCACTGTGCACACTTTCTTATTATGTCCATGAGGTGAAAAGATTGAGCAGCACAACCCTGTATGACAGCCGGATGCTATCAAAATCATAAGTACATATTTACAATCTCTTTGGGACCGCAGATGTTCTCTCACTCACAATCCTAAGTAACAATTTTATTCTCATTTTATTTAAATAAAACATTTTTATTTTATTTTATTTATTTAAATAAAACATTTTTATTTAAATAAAAAAATGGTCTAGAGGACAGTTAATAGTATCAAAGTTCAAGGATGGGTGGGTGGTTTGTCCACTGACACATCATATTGCTAGGACATGGCAGAGCAAGACTTTTAAATCAAGGCTTTCTATGTGCAAACCTTTTCCCCATTGATATACCTCTCAGTTCGATGACATCTGAAGGTTACCCAGATCTTTAAAAACAGCATTTGATTTCACTCTCTGAAGAAAAGTTCAAATGGTTCTCCTTTGCTTTTTCTTGTAACTTCCATGAAAATACTAATGCATACAGAAACTGATACTCTGTTTGAACTTAGCAGGCCTGGGAAAGCATAACACTAATCGGCATATTTAGACTATGGCAATTCTCTTTTTACAGCTTCCCATCCCAACACACAGAGACCTAATCCTTGTTATTTTGTGTTAGTAAAAGAGTTCTTGCCTATTACTCTAGAAACGTCCCTAAAAGTACTTTTTAAAAAGAGACCAGATTAAAAAGAAAAGAGCATATTGCCATTGACCAACATAAATTGTTGTTTTGTTTCACCAGTTTCTTATTGCTCTTCCCATACAAAGAAAGTGAAATGAAACTGTCAAAAATAAATTACATAATGGACAGGTAAAGAAAAATATAAATTTTAAACACAAGGCAATTGTTGTTAAAGAGATATTAATAAAATAGAACTTATGTTATAGTTCATGTCTACATGTTCCCCCAAAGCTTCATGCAGTCAAAGGTGAGGCTTTTTCAGAGGTGGCTGTATCTAGAGTGTGTGACTGATTCATGGTACAATGCTAGGGTTAAGGGTGTGTGATAACTAAATCAGTCCACTGATTAGATCAGCACCATAATCCCAGTAGACTGGATACAATACAAGAGACAGAAAGAGGTTAATCTCCTTGTTGCTTGTTGCCCCTTGGTGCCAACTGATTATGAACTGAAACCTCTACAAACTGTGAGCTAAAAAAAAAACTCTTTTCTACCTTAACTTCCCTTAACTTCCAGCACGGAGTATTTTGTCTCAGCAATAAGAAAAATAACTAAAGAAACTCAGGTCTGATTTCTGTTTCAAAAACTAGACAAATCAGTAGATTTCAAGGAGTAGAAATAATATTGTAATCTCTTTGGAACAATGCAAAAAGAAAGAAAGAAGATACATATATAAAAGTAGGAAAATAGAAATAGGACATATATAAAAGTAGCTAATATAGACAGATTTAAAAGCACATCTAAAATATTAACCAGAACATTCATTTTCTGTTCAGGTATTAACATGATTCAGTGGTTGAACATGCACAGCATAAAAAAAAATATGTAAGCAAGCAAGAACGATAAAATATAGTAAATGTGGTGGTTGTACTAGGACTGTTACAGGTTTCAAATTTCATGCTTAGAGAAGTGGGTTGTATAACTAGATTATCTGAGTTTAAATTCTAGTTCTATCACTTAGCAGTTGAAAGATGACATGTTTAAGGTTTTATTTATTTATTTTTTTAAGACAGGATCTCTCCATCTTTGGTTCTTTTCTTATTTGTAAAAGATCTATCTCCTTGTTTCCTATTATGTATCTTTTATTTTGCTCTTTATTTATATTTGGGGTTTCTCATATAAAAGAAATTGTGATATTTGAGCTTGAGTATCTGATTTATTTCACTTAACAACATGGTATAAGGTACATCCATTTTCCTACAAATGACACAAGTCCATTCTTATAGTAGTACACTAAGTCCCCAACTTACAGACATTGAGAACTTTCACAAATTCAAACAGAACTCACATCATGAACATTCCTAGATGGGAACAAGTCTCAGAAGTAGCTTACATGTCTGTCTGACATTGTCAGTTATGCAGCTGTGTGCTTACTGTAAAGTGTGATAGTGTACAGTAGTACAGCACAGTGGAAGTTTACTGTATTTTTATGTGTGTTTGACTGTCTATGCTTCACATCTTATATTTGTGTCAAAGGTATATGAAACTCACTTTGTTGGACTTACAAATTTGACTTAGAAATACTCTCCAGAAAAGAACTCATTTCTATTGCAGCAACCTACTGTACTCCATTATGCATAAATGCCACATTTTCTTTATCCATTCATCTGTTGATGAACATAAAAGCTGCTTCCAAGATTTCGCAATCATGAATTGTGCTGGTATGAATATAGGTATATATGTATCACTGTAATTGATGTGTGTTTAACACATTCAGGAAGATACCTAGAAGGTGAAAAGCTGGTTGAATGGAATTTTTGGTTCTAGCTTTTTGAAAAATTGCCATGCTGATTTCTATAGTGTTTGTACTAATACATTTTTAAATTTTTTTATTCCAAGACATAAATTAACCATTTTTTTCAGCATCTGACTATTGATACAAATCTTCTTTCAAGACATTTGGCTTCTCAACACAATCCTGGTCAAATAAATCTAACTTCAGAAATCCTTTAGGAGGCTGATAAATGTGTACATGTGTTTTGCATGTCTTTATAGTCCAATAGTTAATACATTTATTCCAAAATTAAGTAACACATCTCCTCTATATCATTTAAACTATTTACCCAAAATTAACCTAAGCATAAACATATACTTAATAAGACCTCACTAAATGTAAAAACAAAAAATTCCACCAATTTCTTGTTTTTAATATTCAGCTTCTGAGCTTACAGAAATTCTCATAATCATGAAAGCACAGAAGTGTTACGAATGCAAGAAAATGCAATATCCTGAGAAAACATAAAGAAACTAATAAAAGGTGAACTGTTAAGTCAATGAACAGGTTGAGCGAATATTAAATAAATACTATTAAAGCATGACTTCAATTCCAAAAATAACATGGCAACATATAAAGATCATAAAAGTCTATTTGAATACTCTCATTGAAAACATAACATCCTTGTTGTCTGTTTTCTGAAATTATGCATTTTAAGAATAACTTCCAATTAAGTTACCCTTGCATTCAAATTTACTTTGAGTCAAAGCTCTGTTCTAAGCACTTTTAATATGATATTAAATCTTTCTAAGTTAATATTTATGTATAGCCAAGCAAACACATGTAATCATACACAGTGCTGTGCTTAATGAAATGAGAACCAATTTCATAAGTTTTGCTTAAGTACATTTTAAGCTTGCAAATGGGATTGATATTAAGTAACAAAACATAGGTATTACATTTTCATGGCAGCTTCATTCAGTTTCCATCTCACTAGTTTAACTTTCCATAACCAACCACAGAAAAAGTCAGTAGCTGGCACAAAGTACAGTAAATATACATGGGACTCTAAGGTTCACAGCCATATAGTTACCCTGCTAAGGGCCAACTGGGAACAAGAGAAAAAGCTGGAGATACACAATCTGTCTCAGATGGCACTCATAGAATGGAAGTCTATGTAACTCTAGAACATACACATAGGCACACACACGTACACACATGCACACACACTTAAGAATGGAAACTTGGTATATTTTTAAACTATGTTTTCATAACTTCTTGCTGCAAACACATATAGTCTCAATCCATAATGAAAATCAGTTTTAGACAAAATATAAATAACAACATTGAATTTGCATAAGACAAATGATGTCTTCATGCATAACATTACATTCCTTATTAAAAGTTAAAATTGAGCAGAGTTCCAGCTCGTGCAGCGGCAAGGGCAAGGGAAGTTCCAGCTCCCTGGTCTTGTCTCCGGGCAGTTTGGGACTCCCAGTGTACTGGCCCAGCCCCCTAGGACACTGGACTAGCCTGCAGAGGTTTTGCGGGCTTGAGTGGACCACGCCCAGTGACCTTTATTCAACCAGGGGAACAAGCCAGCTGGGCTCCTAGGGGAGGTAGGCCTGCTCTGCTGTGAGCAGAGTTCCAGCTTGCTCAGTGGCAAGGGCAAGGGAAGTTCCAGCTCTCTGGCATTAGCTCATGGGAGTTTGGAACATCTCTCCCAGTGATGGGGTGCTCGGCCAGCGCCCTAGGACGCTGAATTAGCCTGCAGGGGTTTCCCAGGCTTGACCAAGCCCAGCGACCTTCATTCAACCAGAGGAGCCAAGACCCATGAGTCCCAGGAGCTGAGGGCACAGGAGGTGATGATTCCCAACACGCTCAGGGAAAGTTTTGGAACATTGCTTGAAACACGGAAATATAGGAAAGTGACAAAATGAAAGACCAAAATGCAATCTCAAACCAGCAGCCCATCCCAAGAAAGCCTGGGAGCCTCATACATAGAAGAAAATACTAGTCATATACCTGAAATACCTGAAATGATATCAACTGAAATAAAGAAGCAAGTATGGGAAGCTATAAAGGAACTCAAATTAGAAATAATCTCCCAGGTAAAAGAAGAAATGATAAAAGTAGTGAAAGGAATAGTTAATGCATCTAAAGAAGACACAGCTAAAATATTACAGGAACAAAGCAAACAGAATCCCTGAATGAACAGTATAAGAAACAAATAGAATATATGAAGCAGATCCAAAGAGATATACAGGAAATCAAAAATTCTATTGTAAGTTGCCAAAACCACCTCAGCGAAAGTGAAGATAGAATTTCAGACCTCGAAGATAAGATTGCAGCTAGTGAACAGGAAAGGAAAGATCTCTTAAAAATAACAAGGAATCAGGAAATAACAATTCCATAGCTGCAAGATGATGCAAAGAAAAACAACATAAGATTAATAGGGATAAATGAAAAAGAAGGGGACAACACAAATGATATCAAGAGGCTATTTACAGAAGTAATAGCTGAAAATATCCTAAACACGAGAATGGAAACTGACATTCAGATTAGTGAAGCATATAGAACTCCAAACAGCCATAACCAAAATAAAACTACACCCAGACATATAATAATCACCATCCCAGGAACCCAACATAAGAACCGAATATTAAAAGCTGTTAGAGAGAAAAGACAGATCACCTATAAAGGAAAACCTATCAGAATCACAGAAGACTTCTCAACACAAACAATGAAGTCAAGAAGAGCATGGAGTGAAATATTTCAGATCCTAAAGGAAAATGACTTCCAACCCAGACTGCTGTACCCTGCAAAACTATCCTTCAAAAGGGATGGAGAAATAAGATACTTTCATGACATAGAACAGCTGAAGAACTTCATGATCACAAACCAACCCTGCGAAGAATACTCAAAGACATTCTAGATACAAATAGGAAGTTAAAATTAACTTTTATAATGCTTAATGATGTATTTTCCCCAAACTAACATAGCCTAATTCACTAGTATGTTAGGATACAATTTTAGATAGTAGCAATTAATTCAAATTCAAATTAAATATGGGAAGTAAAATTATGAAGCTATTCTTGAAAATGTCAATTTCCAATCCTATTATATTACATGTAATAGTTCACAAATGCTTCTGTTCACAATTTGATTCTCAAACAAAAGCATTTGACAAAATTCTAGTACAAACTCCACATACGGTGACAAACACAACCACAACCATCTTCCCCAAAACTATAAAACAAAGTAATTTAGTGAATCAAAGTACCACTGTGGTTTTAAAGTTTGAAATGACAATCTCAAAGAAATATATTAATAGAAACACTTTGTATAAGATTGATTATATTTTTTTCTTAAAGTTTTGTATTTTCTTTATGAGTATTCTCCAATTTTAATAAGATTTTGACTCTAAGGATATGAATTCTTACAAACACTTAGAAAGATCATTTTACTACCATGACTTAGAAAGAAAAATATTGCAATGAAAATCAACTCTTAGACATGCCTAGCATCCATCAGTCCCCCAAAAATTCAGACAACTCCACTAGAGATGGATACATCCTCTCCCTGAAACAGTGTACCTTTAAACCTGTTTTCTGTACCAATGTTGTTTTTGCTCAACACTCACCTGTGATTTTTTGCAGCAAAGGTGACAATTCAGACTCCTCACAGAAGACTTGAGCCAGTGCTTTCTTCACTTTTTCTTCAGTTTCTCCCAGGTCTTTGTCCACTGTAAACTCCCCAGACACAGAATAAATGTATATAAGGAGGATCAACAAATCCTCAGGGCCATAGTCATCACTGGTCCTCTGAGTTGATGGCTTACACATGGGCAGCAGCTGATTTAACACAACGGACAGCCCTGACTCCCCGATGCTCTGAAATAGAATGCAACAATATGAAAATGTATCAGTCTCATACAGAAACATAACTTACGCACATTAGCCAAAGATCGCCTGTAAACAACACTATGATGTTCATTGACCATACTCATTTTTATTGGTATGTTTATTTATCCTGGAGAGACTACTGCAAAAACTCTGGCATGAGTTTTTGTTTTGAAAGGCATAGTTTATAAAATGGCTAGTAAAGTTGCAGTCCCTTAAACGTGATCTTACTACTGTTTAAACAAGAGTCCTTAAGTTTAAAAATAAAAATGCAAGCACTTTAGACACTTGGAATTTTAAATAAAAATAATAAACTTGTTAAAATAATATGATTTAAACAATAAATATGCAGGTTTATCCTTAAAAATGAACACTAACCTACCTTCAAGGGAATCACTTCAGGTTTTATAGAATATTAATTTTAATATCCTCTATTTTGGCAAGTATTGTTTTAGAATATTTTTTACAACAACAAAAAGTCATTTTCTGCTAACTCTAGTGACTAGAATAATGTATCAAACTAGATAATGTTACTTAGGGTTCTAGAGTTCTTTAGATAAATTGAGGGTAATTCAACTTAAATTTTAAAAGAAATATTTCCAATTCTCCACCAATTTCTTGAGTGATACTTTGCAGACAATTTCAAAATGTAAGAATAGCACTACATTTCTGTAGTAACTTTCAACTATATTCAATTGTAGCATAAATTCTGAGATTTTTGATAAACAATCCTCTTTTTAAATAATGTAATTTAACTTTATCGATAATATTGATGAACTGTTGATATTGATATTCAAATATGAGGCTGAATTCTCACAACTTGCAACTTGTATTATTCATCCAGAAGTATCTGCTGCACACATACTATGTTCCAGCTACTGTTCTAGGTCTAGAGATGCAGCAGTGAACAAAACAAATTCTATACTCTCATGGAGTTTATGCTTTATGGGGGAAGCAGACAATTTAAAAGATAAAGAAGTAAAATATGCAGTGTAGTAGACATTTGGAAGTGCTATGGAAGAAAATAAGGCCAGAAAGATAGATAAGACCCCAGGGAATATATATTGTATGTACAGAATGCACTATTTTATATAGGACAAGCAGTGTCAAAAAAGGAATACTGAACTAGAGAAAGAATTGTAGAAACTCTTTTTTTGAAGAGAAAGTTAACAGCAAACAGCTGAATATCATTTCACACTGTGATTATCACCCTAAATGAGCTTTTCTAGTCATTTCCATTATTGGACAAATTTGGATGGATTATGTCAAGGTTAAGATTCCAAATTACATGTATTTCATACACAAAAAAACAGCTGTTCCATTTATTTCCACTGAATATCTTCGATGTTCATGATGTACCAAACAAAAACAAAATCCTAAGTCTTTCGGACTAGATAAGGTAAAAATGGAAAAGAACAGAATTGTTTTGTTTTCTTTCCTGGTATCTAGTGACAAGATATGATTTAGCAAGTACAAACACACATGCTCCTCAAAGGCAATAAGAGCCAAAAGCTTTACAGGCATCTTAGAATAGTCTGATACTCAGGAGGATCTGGAAAGAAACCCTCAAAGGTCCTTTCTTTACTTTACAAGATGCCAAAAGTAATTTAAAGAAAAGGAGCCATGTGGCTGGCCTGTTAAAAAAAGGTTACAGCTTGCATTTTTGCTTTTTATTCTATCATCAACTCCTTGGCTGACAATAAGCAGACTCTTTCATTGCTTTATATCCCATTTCTAAAAAGCAGGTGTACACATAAAATCTCTATCCTATGAACCCTTATAGTTTTCTCCCAAGAACAGAGGGTTTTCTAAAGAGATAGTTAAAAAAATTAAACTGGGGTAAGATAATCATAAAATCATTTGTAAAAATTCACTCACTAACATCTGGCCTTCAGAACTTCATTTTCAAGTTGCTAGCCAATGATATGTGCTAGAGGGCAAAGTCCCTGATGAGCGATGCTCTAGCAGGCTTTTGTTGTACACACAAATTTCTAAAATTACATCCTAAATCTGCTAATGCATCTTACCAAGTCAATAACTGAATTTAATACAAAGTCAAGAACAGTGACCTGTCTGAAAGAGGCAAGAAACATAATAGAAATTCAAAAAAATTCTGTTTCAGAAAGCCAGATTCCAGACCTGATTATTCTACTAACCATCCATTAACCTCTTATGATATCTACTTTAAAATGCCATGCTCTGAATTCAATAATGTAGCTGCACACAGTCAACACTCAAAAAATCAATAGCCTTCCTGTACAAAAATAACAAACTCACTGAGAGAGAAATCAGGGAAACAACACCTTTCACAATAGCATCCCAAAAAATGAAATACCTAGAAATCAATCTAACAAAGGATATAAAAGACCTCTACATTAAAAACTACAGTACTCTGAGAAAGGAGATTGAAGAGAGTATTAGAAAATGGAGAGATATCCCGTGGTCTTGGGTAGGAAAAACAAATATAGTGCAAATTGCCATACTTCCAGAATTGTTATAAAGATTCAATGCAATCCCAATCAAAATTCCAATAGAACATCTCACATAATTAGAGAACAAAATCCTAAAATTCATCTGGAACCAGAAGAAACCTAGAATACTAAAGGCAAACCTGGGCAACAAAGGAGGCATCACAATCCCTGACTTGAAATTATACTATAAAGCTACTGTGCTTTAAAAAAAAAAAAGTGTGATATTGGAAAAAAAAAAAGAGACCAAAGATCAATGGAACAGATTAGAAGATGCAGAAACAACTAAACAACTACAGACAAACAACTACAGACACACGAAACCACCTTAGTGCCAAATGCATCCACTGGAAGAAAGACAGCCTCTTTAATATAAATAGTATTAGGAAAACTGGCTGTACACATTCCAAAGATAAAAACTGGACCCATACTTTTCACCACACACTAAGCTAAAATCATAATGGATCAAAGATCTTAATATTAAAACAGAAACGTTAGATGTGCTGAAAGAATAGGTAAAACTCTTGAAGACACTGGTGTAGGCAAAGACTTTATGAACAAAACCCTGATTGCACAGGAACTATCACAAAGAATCAACAACTGGGATCTCACTCTATTGAAAAGCTTTTGCACAGCAAGAGAAACCATGCACAGAATGAAGTGACTATGAACAACGTGGGAGACAACGTCTTCAGCTGTACATCAGACAAAAGATTCCTATCAAGGACATATTAAGAAATTAAAAAAAGTCAATCTTCTCAAATGTAAAGACCTGAACCAAAAATGGGCATCTGAGATGGATACACACTTCTCAGATGAAGAAATACAAACAGTAAATAAATATGTGAAAAAATGTTCAACATCAGTGGTCAATTGAGAGACGAAAATTAAAACAACACTGAGATAGCAACTGAGGTACCAAAACCGCTTAATGCTTGTTTGTTTGATTGACTTTGTAGGTCTAAGACCCATAGTCTGAGTATCTGTTAAGAGGATAACAAGCCAGAGATTTAGTTCAGTGGCATAAATGCCTGCCTGGCAAACATGAGGTTGCAAGTTTGATCCCTGTACCAAAAAAAAAAAAAAAAAAAGATAATAATAAGCAATATAGCAAATATGGGGGATTTCCTTGTGTCTTATTTTTGAAATCCAATATTGTAATCACTGTTTTGTTTTGCTCCATTTTATTGTTTTGTTTTATTCAATGTTCTGTTTTGATTGGTTTTATTATATCTGAGGGTATGGGCAGCAATTTTGAAGATAACAGGAATTATGGTAGCCATTGTATGGGGGGGGAGTAACTCTTCTCCACCATTAGTGGGAGTGTGGAGATTGGGAGTGTGCAGATTCCTCAAAAAAACTAAGACTAGAGGTCCCATTTGATCCAGCTACTGCCCTTCTGGGTGTCTTCCCAAAAGACTCAAAAACATCATACCACCACAATATATGTGCACCCATGTTTATAGCAGCACAATTCATAATAGATAGATCTTGGAAACAACCTAAATACCCATCAAATGAGGAATAAGTAAAAAGATACGGTATTTTTATACAATGTTGTAGTACTCAGCCATAAAGAAGGATAAACTGGATACTTTTATAGGTAAATGGATACAAACTGACACAAATACTCATAAGTGAAATAAATCTGACACACATGTGCAAACATCATATTGTTTCACTAGTGTGAGAAGTTGAAAGAAACTATATATATATATTTTTGTTTGTTTGTTTTAAGATAGTTATACTACTGATTTCTCTGAATTCAGTGAAGAGGAAGATTTGTGCTTCTACTGTTCAGACAATTGAATGCTGATGTCTCCTGCTCTGGGTGAATGATTTGAGGAAGAAAATGTAAAGTGTATACATCATTGTTGCTCCATGGTTGGTGTGTTTCAAAATTTAGTTTTCTTTTTTCTTTTTTTTCTCTTTGAAACAAAATGGATTTGAAAAAAAATTTTTTTTAATTAGAAAAAAATTTTTAAATATTTTTTAAATGCCATGCTCTCACTAGGGGTAGCAGAACAAAAAAGTCACATTATGCCCACAGCTCCACTTTCTCCCCATCCCCCTTTTTGTTTACTTTACCAGTGGTAGCAAATGGCAGAAATTTATATTCTTACATTTGCTACTCAGCAAAATATAAATTTTCAAAACAGGAAACCTTTACATACAGGTGGATTGCTAGAGAAGTAACTGTAGAAACACATGTAAAACATGGATTGGCATATATCAATGTATTTGTGAACTCTTTCCACTGAGATGACCTAGAAGCCATGTCACTTCATAGTCAATGAGCAAACCAATTAGCCAAACTGTAGTTTCTAATGTTCTTCAATAAAAGGAACCAGAGATTCCAAAAAAAAAGATGAATTCTGCTCTCTTCAGCCCGCAGAAACTTTGGTGCTTTGCTGGGAGGCTGGTAAGACTCCACCCCACCTCCCAATCACTAGAGGATGTACCAGGAGGCCCTTCTGGGTCTAGCTGGGTACTGCCCAGTGACTCCTGGGCTGACCCCAGCTGTCTTTGGCCTGGCAAGCTGAAAGTGCATGCAGCGCTCTCCAGCCCACGGGGAAGCTTTGGTGCTTTGTTCCAAGACTGGTAAGGCCCCGCCTGGTGACCTCAAGTGACTGAAGCCATCTGGTAAGGTCTGTCTAAGGACCTCCACTCAACTGGGGAAACTCTCTACAATAGGGATAGATATTCTCAACACAAGAAACAACTGAGACCTTGCATTCAGCTTCCCTAAGGGAATATAGGACAATGACAAAATGGAAGAGCAAAATGCAATCTCAAACCTCCAGCCCATCCCAACCAAGCCTTGGAGACATGGTCATAGGACAAAAGGTAAGCCATACACCTGACACTTCTGAAATGATAGCAATTGAAGTAAAGAAACTATTCCAGAAAGCTATAAAAGAACTCAGATAAAAAATAATCTCCCAGGTAAAAGAAGAAATGATAAATATAATGAAAGAAATGCTGAACACATCCTAAAGAAGACATAGTTAAAAAATTAGAGGAGCAATGCAAAAAGATGGAAACCTTAACAAACAATATAAGAAAGAAACAAAACACATGAAACAGATTCAAAGAGATGTACAGGAAATCAAAAATTCCATTGAAAGTTGGCAAAACCATCTCAATGAAAGTGAAGATAAGACTTTCATATCTTAAAGACAAGATTACAGCTAGTGAACAGGAAAGGAAAGATCTTTTAAAAATAAAAATAACAGGAAATAATTCAACAGCTACAAGATGATGCAAAGAAGAACAACATAAGACTGATAGGTATAAATGAAAAAGGTGACAACACAAATGATATCAAGAGGCTATTTACAGAAGTAATAGCTGAAAAATTCCCAAACACAAGAATGGAAACTGACATACAGATCAGTGAAACATATAGAACTCCAAATAGCCATAACCAAAATAAAACTATACCCAGACATATAATAATCAACATCCCAGAAATCCAACAAAAAGCCAGAATATTAAAAGCTGTTAGAAGAGTCAGATCACCTATAAAGGAAAGTCTATCAGAATCACAGCAGGCTTCTCAACACAAACAATGAAGCCAAGAAAAGCATGGAGTGAACTATTTCAGATCCTAAAGGAAAACAACTTCCAACCCTGACTGATGCACACTACAAAACTGTCCTTCAAAATGGATGGAGAAATAAAGTACTTCCACAAAAAAGAACAGCTGAACAACTTCATGACCACCAAACCAACCCTACAAACAATACTGAAAGACACTCCAGATACACATAAGAAAAAAAAAAAACCACTAAACAAGGCAAACAATTAAACAGAGTGGAAAGGAAAGAATCAACAGCAGAAAGATAACATACCAAAAATAAACCAATATATTTCAGTTATAACCATTAATGTAAATGGCCTCAATTCACCAATTAAAAGAAACAGACCAGCAGAATGGATCAAGAAACAACATTCAACCATATGCTGTGTACAAGAAACTCATCTAACCCAAAAGGAAAGTCATAGACTGAAAGTCAAAGGATGGAAAACAATATTCCATGCAACAGGAACCCCCCAAAAAGCAAGGATAGCTATTCTGTTTGCAGACAATGTGAACTTCAAACCAAGAAAGATCAAGAGATAAAAAAGGTCACTACACACTAGTTAGGGGAAACCTTCAAGAGGAAGAGATAACAATCTTAAATATATATGCACCAAATTTGGGAGCACCCAGTTATATACAAAACAAATACTAACAGAAATGAAAAATCAAATAAGCAATAATGCAATTATAACTGGAGACTCTAACATGCCACTGGCACAAAGAGACAGATCAACTAGACAGAAAATCAGCAAAGAAATAACAGAACTAAATCACACCTGTGAACAAATGGACTTGGTGGATGTATATAGAGTGTTCCATCCAATAACATCAGAATATAAATTCTTCTCAGCAGCATATGGGACATTCTCTAAAATAGACCATATACTAGCCCATAGAACATGCTCAAGTAAATGCAAAAGAAATGAAATTACCCCATGTATGTTATCAGATCATAGCACCATGAAACTAGAAATGAATGACAAAAAAACTGCAAATAATCTACAAACATATGGAAATTAAATAATACAATCCTGAGCAATGAGTGTGTCACAGAGGAAATTAAAGAAGAAATTAAACAATAACTACAACCAAATGAAAATACAAATACAACTTATTGGAATCTGTGAGATGCAATGAAAGCAGTCCTCAGAGGAAAATTTATTGCAGTGAATACCCACATCAGGAAAACAGAACACATACAAATAAACAAGCTGATGCTACACCTCAAACATCTAGAAAAAGAAGATCAAATCAAGCCCAAAGCCAAAAGAAGGGAGGAAATTACAAAGATCAGAGCAGATATCAATGCAATAGAGACTAAGAAAACAATACAAAGAATCAATGAATCAAAGAGTTGGTTCTTTGAAAGAATAAATAAAACTGATAAGCCCCTAGCCAACCTAATTTTAAAAAGGCAAGAAAAGACCCAAATTTATGCAATATGGAATGAAAAGGGTAAAATCACTATAGACTCTGTGGAAATACAGAAGATCATCAATACCTATTTCAAAAACCTCTACTCTCATAGGCTTGATAATGCAGAAGACATGGACACATTGCTAGAAACATATGAATTACCAAAGTTGGATCAGAAAGATGTAAAACTGCTGAATAACCCAATTTCTATTAATGAAATTGAAAATGTAATTAAATTCTTACCAACAAAGAAAAGCCCAGGTCCAGACAGAATCACTGCAGAATTCTACAAGAAATACAAAAAAGACTTAATGCTGACACTCCTCCAACTCTTCAATAAAATTGAAAGGGAAGCAAATCTCCCTAAGTCATTCCTGGAAGCAAGTATTATTCTAGCACCAAAACCAGAGAAAGGTCCAACAAAAAAAGAGAACTACAGGCCAGTCTCCCTAATGAACACAGATGCAGAAATTTTCAATAAAATATTGGCAAACAGATTGCAGCAAATCATCAAGAAGATTATACACACGGATCAAGTGGGATTCATCCCAGGAATGCAGGGATGGTTCAACATATGCAAATCAATAAATGTAACCCATCATATCAATAGAAACAAAAATAATAATCAATTGATCATTTCTATAGATGCAGATTCATGATAAGAAGCTTACAAAAAATTGGAAAAGATAGTCTTTACCTCAATATGATAAAAGCCATCTATGACAAATCAACAACCAGCATCATATAAAACAGCCAAAAACTGAAAGCCTTTACTCCAAAATCAGGAACAAGACAAAGATGTCCCTTATCACCACTCTTATTCAACATAGTGCTGGAAATACTAAACAGAGCTATTAGACAGGAGAGAGAAATAATAGGAGTAAGGATAGGAAAAGAAGAAGTTAAATTATCATTATTTGCAGACAACATGATACTCTATATAGAAAACCCCCAAAACTCCATTGAAAGACTCGTAGGCATAATAAATCAATTCAGTAATGTAGCTAGATACAAAATCAACACTTAAAAATCAATAGCATTCCTATACACAAACAATAAATTCACTGAGCAAGAAATAAGAGAAGCTACACCCTTCACAGTGAATCAGAGTTGGTTCTTTGAAAGAATAAACCCTTCACAGTAGCATCCAAAAAAATGAAATACTTAGGAATCAATCTAACAAAAGAAGTAAAAGATCTATTCATGTAAAGTTATAATACCCTGAAAAAAAGAAATTGAAGAGGATCTCAGAAAATGGAAAGACATTCCATGTTCATGAATAGGAAGAACAAATATTGTGAAAATGGTCATTCTCCCAAAAGTGTCATATATATTTAATGCAATTTCAATCAATATACCACTAGTATACCTCACAGATCTAGATAAGTCATTCCTAAAATTGATCTGGAACCAGAAAATACTTAGAATAGCAAAGGCAATTCTGAGCGACAAAGGCAAGGTAGGAGGCATCACAACTCCTGACCTGAATTTATACTACAAAGCTACTGTAATAAAATCAGCATGGTACTGGAATAAAAACAGACCTGAAGATCAATGAAACAGATTAGAAGATACAACTACAACTACAAACACACTCAGCCACCCTATCTTTGATAAAGGAGCCAAACACATTCACTGGAAGAAAGATAGTCTCTTTAATAAATGGTGCTGGAAAAACTGACTCTCCATATGCCAAAAATTAAAACTAGACCCATACCTATCACCATGTACTAAGCTAAAGTCAAAATGGATCAAAGATCTAAATATGAAAACTGAAACACTCAATCTGCTGGAAGACAAAGTAGGTAGAAATCTTGAAGGCATAAAGGTAGGTAGAGAATTCATGAACAAAAATAAAACCTCATGGGAAATACTTCCCAGAATTAATAACTGGGATCTCATCTTATTAAAAAGTTTTTGCATGTCAAAAGAAATCTCCAACAGAGTGAAAAGGAAATCCATGAATTTTGAAAAAAAATCTTAGTCAACTGTCCCTCAGACATAGGACTTCTGTCTAGAATTTATAAAGAATTTTTAAAAAATCAAACACCCAAAATTCAAAGACCCAATCCAAAAATGGGCATTTGAGACAAATACACAGTTCTCAGATAAAGAAATATAAATGGCAAATAAAAACATGAAAAAAATATTTAATATCATTGGTCATTAGAGAAATGCAAATTAAAACCACACTGAGATTCCATCTCACTCCAGAAAGAATGGCCAGGATAAAAGAAACTACCAACAAGAAATGCTGGAGAAGCTGTGGGGAAAAAGGAACTCCTCTGTACTATTGGTGGTAGTATAGACTGGTACAACCACTGTGGAGGTCAGGCTGGAGGTTCCTCAAAAAGCTGGGATTGGAAGTCCCATTTGACCCAGCTATTCCCCTTCTTAGCATATTCCCAAAAGAACTGAAAACATATCACAGCTATATATGTGCACCAATGTTTATAGCAACACAATTTGTAATAGCCAGATCTTGAAACAACCTAAATGCCCATCAATTGAGGAATGGATAAAAAAGATGTAGTATTTTTATACAATGGAGTACTACTCAGCTATAAAAAATGATCACATGGAGATAATTATAAGTAAGTGGATGCAACTTGAGACCATACTCATAAGCGAAATAAATCAAACTCACATGAGTAAATACTGTTTTATCTCCCTAGTATAAGAAATGGTAAGACTGCATAAGATATGAAATCCTCAATAAATACAGTGAAAGGGTAAGAATCTGATCAAAGGGGAAAAAATAGTATCTCAAGGAAAAGGAGGAAAAAGAAAAAGGGAAAAGAAAAAATATCTAAATTTGTATAAACACACTTAAGATAGCTAAGATGATTATGCTACAAATTCTGTAAGTTCGTAGAACAAAGCAGTTAATATTCATAGGATTGGAACAATTTTGCATGTTGTGTCAGGTGACCTGAGGAACTCTTGAAGATCACTATGTAAAATATCAAGCTTAGTTCTGTTCCTACCACCATGTTTTGAGAGCCTATATCGTTACTGTTTTGAGCTCTTTGCTATTGTTTTTTTCTTTTGTTTCTTATTTTTCTAATAATTTGTTTTGTTTTGTTTTTCCCTCTAACACAGAAAGGGTAGGCATACATGTAGAGACTTATACATGCCTAGAACTTCTCCTGAACAGTTTATGAGAAATGAATATATTATGTATGATGAGATGAACAGCTTTGAAGAAAAACAGACATTATGGTATCCATTGCTGATTCTGTATCAGCATGCTGCGAAATTCAGTAATGCTTCTATTTTTTGTTCAGAGTGGTTTTAGTCTGTTTTGTATTGTTTAATTTCAACATACGTGAAGGTATAACAGCTATTTTGAAGAGAACAAGAGATATGGCAGCCACTGTTAATTTTCCTACTGTCTGGTTTTAAAGGCCTGCAATGCCTTCATTACTCTGTTCTGATCACTTTTATACTATTTTGTTTTGTATGAATTCATTGCATGTGAAGGAAGATATAGACAACCATTTAGAAGAAAACAAGAGATATCATGGTAGCCACTGTAGATCTCCTGTTGTCTTGCTTTGAAATCTGTGTCACTTACATTGTTTTCTTCTGATCTGCTTTGTTCTGTTTTGTTATATTTAGTTTTACCCTTTTTTTAAAGAAAAAAAGAAAAGATGAATTCTACGGATGGATAGGAAGTACATAAGAGGACGTCAGAAAGTCCAAAAGTGTTCAAAAAACAAAAGACTAGGAACATTTCAAAAGGATACATGAGCAAACTGAAATATGTCCATGAACAAAGATAGAACAATCTTCACAACAAAATGAATAAAGTAATATTCACCTATAACACAAAGTATGCAATAAATACTATCAGTCTAGATTGATATGAGTAAGTGACTGAATTAATAAATTCAAATGTGGGAGAATACACAAATCTTTTTATACAATTCCAAATAACTTCATGTAGATTCTCACCCCTTCAAGAGGTGGAGTTTAATTTTCCCTACCTCTGGTATATAGGATGCATGTAGTGGCCTGCTTCTAAAATATTGAATATGGAAGGGAAAGAATAACTTTACCTTAACTAGGAGATCAAGGCTACTATGATTAGTTCTAAGTTACAGTGATATCTCCAAGAATTCACTTCATTTTCATAGTGTTTATCCCCAAACCCTATAACTTCAGTCTAGTCATAACAACAACAAAAATTAGACAAATCCCAGTTGTGGAACATTCTGTAAAATGTTCAACTAGCACTTTTTAAAATTGCCAAGGTCATGAAAAACAAAGAACACTAAAAACCAGTCACATAGCAAATGAGACTAAGGAAACATAACTACTAAAGGTAATGCTATCTTGGGTAAGACAACAGAATAGAGAAAGGACCCTTGAAGCGAAAAAACTAGAATTTTAAAAAGAGTTCTGAAAGACATCTAGAGTTTATGGTTAATAGTAATGTACTTGTATAGGTTTGTTAGTTTTAATAAATGTCCTATAGCTATATAACAATAAAATGAGGCATATACAGAAAAACTGCACTATTTGGGGGACTTTTCTATAAATCTAAAACTATTCTAAAAAATGCTTATTGGGAAGACAAGGCAAGGAATCAAGCTTATAATATAAATTCAGGTACATTTTGATTTCTTTTTTTGACAGACTATGAAAATTCCCAGAAAGAGAATTTCAACTCAATGTGAGGAAGAACTGTTTACAACTAGAGCTATCAGCTGAATAAGGGGACTGGACTGACCCAGGAGCCAGTGAACTCCTTATCACTGACAAAGATAGACAAGGATGTCATCTGGCCAGGATGCACAGGGGGAAGGGACCCTGTGCCATCTTGGCTTGGAAGGGAAACTAGTCTTTCTGGTGCTGTCCGTAAAAGTATGGCTCTACACCACTGGATGGACATCCATTTCTAATCTTCTCTGCTCTCAAAATAGAACCTCCCCAAGAAGGAAGAAAAAATATCAAATATTCCTTAGGTTGAGACCTTTTTTTTTTTTTTAAAGGCAAAAAAAGGAATCTCAACAGGACTAATAATGAGGGTGTAGGAGTAAGAACATTTGCCCAGATTTGAATCTTGCCTATAACACTAGGTGTATGACCTTGGACAAATTATTTAACTTCCTCAACCCTCAATTTTCTCATCTTTAAAATGGAAATAATACCATAAATCCCTAGTAAGAAATCTTATATCATAGAAAAGCATTTGAATAACATTGGGACAAACAGCTTACTATTTTGTGATTTAAAATAATTCCAGTACAGGGCAGTCTTGTAAGGACTCCATCTTTTCTGAGAGCTAATTTAGTAGAAGATACTTGACCTCATTTAAGAATATTTTTACTTCATTGGGTTGTGTTGAGGATTTAATAACTGAAGCAAATCATAGAGCATAGAGCTAGCACATAGCTCCCAGCAATATAAACTATTACTACCATTTACCACTTTGTACTCCCCCATGGGCTCCTTTCTCACCCAGCAGAACTAGTTAAGATGATTGGTAAGGGAATGACATACATATATACTTTCTGGGAATAGGAAGTTGATAGTCTCAAAGAAGGGAGAGTCAACCTACACATTTAAAACCACATCATGGAACTTAACTTCAACAGTCAGTAAGAGGTCAAAGGGAATATAAACATTATTAAATGCTGTGATTGGAAAAAAACATGCACAGAAACCACCACCAAAGTGGGAAAAAGAGCTTCTTTGTAAAGTACCTGGGATTAAGTTTCTCATTCACTTTTATACAGTAGGTTGTGAACTGTAGCTGTGCCTAGAGTTAAAGCCTTTTGTTTATCTGCAGTCTGAGGTTTCTGTTATTCTTGAATCGGTCCTCAGTAACTGCATACAAAGACTCACTATAAAATGCATGTCATCTTTAGAAAAGTTGACTTTTTGGCTGACTAAAAAAAAAAAAAAAAACCTCTGCAAAGTTGAGAATCAGACCCTGTTCTGGCACAAAGAGTGTATTCCATATGGTTGCAGGGAAGGCCAGACTGGCTGCACACCTCTCCTCAGAGGGCAGAGTTTGAAGACAGGGAGCAATGAGCCACTCTAAGCTGTAGCTTGAGAATCCACCTCTGCCATTCCTCCTAAGCAAGGTGTGTGTAGGTGCCAGGGATACTGCTAGTTGGGGGCTGAGAAGGGCCCAAGGTCCTTCTACTGCAAAATATCACTTGCCTGAGACTCAGCCAAGGCTTTAAACTCCCATAACCAAAGCTATGCTGTTTTTTTGAGAAATGGACTTCTTTTTTTATACACCCTGACAAAATACAAAAATGTAAATTGGGAGCTGTACTTGGTGGCACACACCTGTAATCTCAGCTACTTGGAAAATTACAAATTCAAGGCAAGGCCAGCATAGACAACTTATTGTGACCTTCTCTCAAAACAAAACTGCAAAGGGCTGGGGATATTTATCAGTGTTTAATCCCCAGTCCTGAAGAAGAGAGAGAGAGAAATAACACAACTAAGTTGGTATATGTAAAGATCATTCATGGATGCACTCATGTATGAGCAAATGCATCATGCATCAACGTATTTATTGTGCACATACCCCATACTCTGCATATACAAAGAATAAATCAAGTCACATGATTCAAGAAGTTCACAAGTAAGAGGTGGTAAGGTTATACACATTTGACAATACAATAAATTCACTCTGGTAACACATCTAAATCCTGGGAAGCATTGCACTCCAATTGAGTCAATTGTTGAGCCAGTGTTAAAGGAAGAAAGGTTTACTTGGCTTGCAGTTGGTAGAAGGTTCAGTCCATAACTGATTGGCTCCAAGGCAGGGTGGCACATGACAGAAAGGAAACAGTTCATGTGGGTGGGAGGTAGCAAAAGCAATGAGGGACCGTACCAGTGTCTTTATGCCTCTTTTATCTTATCCAGACTACTTAGAGCACATGACACTCTCACCTTAAGCCTGGTATTGCACCACAAATCAATCCCATTGTCACACACTCTAGATCCAGCCACCTCTGAAAAAGTGCCACCTATGACCATATGAGGCTTTGGGGGACACTGAGACACAGCTGTAACACCAAGTGGCAGAATACTGCCATCATAAAAATACCCATGTCCTAGTCCCTGGAATCTGTGAATATGCTGCCTTATGTGGAAAAGGGAATTTTGTGTATGTGTATAGGGTAATTTTGAGATGGGGAAATAATCCTGCATCATTTGATGGAGCCCAATCTAATTATGAATTTTCATAAACAGATGGATCACAAGTGCAAGGCCAGCCTGGGCAATGTAGCAAGACCTTGTCTCAAAATAAAATAAATTAAGGGGAGGAGTTACCTGCAATATTGCTCAGTGGTAGAGTACTTGTCTAGCATGCATGAGGCCTTAGGTTCCATTCCCAGTACCAGAAAAAAAGGGGGAAAAAGGTAGAGGAACATGGAGTAACAAGATCACAGCCAACTAGTGCAGAGGCCTGTGAAAGTGGAAAAAGGAAGGAAACAAAGTCTCTCAGACAAACCTCAGAAAGGAAAGCACTCCTGCTACCATCTTGATGCTAAACCAGTAAGACCTCCACAATGTAAGGTACCAAAGTTCTGCTATGGTAGTCATACCATCTGCACCACTAGGAGCCTGCGAGTGCCTTAAGAGATGTGATAGGAAAATAAGGCATAGATACTCTTCAAATTTGAAATTTTCTACTTAGCAGTTTTGCTTACTATTACTCTATCAAAAATCATGTAGTTTCATAAGCCAGTGTTCATCAGGTCCAGAATAATTTTGCAAGACAATAGTTTTCTGAGATCCCAGAAATATTTTCAAGAGGTCCATGAAGCCAAAAGTATTTTTATAATACCAAGATATTCTCTGTGCTTTTTACTGTGTAGACATTGCACTAAGAGTGTACACAGATGATAAGTAAAATTGTTTACTGTCAAGACAAGATCAAGACAGTGGCTCCAAACTATACCAATAGTCACTATATTCCTTAACACTACTCTATGTGTTTACAGTTAGAATTAAATTTTTTAAAAAGACAATTTAACCTAAGGGCTTTGGTTTTCCTTAATACCTTTGACGATGTAATAAAAATTATTAATCTTACAGATTCCTAACTGTTAAGCATCTCTTTAATATTCTATGCAGCAAACTGGAAACTGGGTATAAAGAACTGTTGTATAATAATGTACAATGGTTATCCCTAGAAAAAGCACTTGTGAAACTGTATGAGTTGGAACTGAAGCAATTGCTTCCCTCATGTAATATCATTTTTACTTTAAAGGATGAGAGAAATTGTAATTCAGACTTGAGTATTTGGCAAACATTTTCTTAAAACCAAGCAAAGTAATCCCATTCCTTCAAGGAGAATAACAGATATATTTATTATCAATGACAAACTTTTGGCTTTTAAGCAAAAACTGGAATTTGGAAAACTTCTATGTGTTACTGCCAAATTCTCTACTCCTGAACACTTTTCTGATGAGATCAGTAGTGACACTAAAATGTAGATATTTTGAAATGTATCAACATTTGGAATATCTGTAAAATTCAGTGAACCAATGCTTTCCAAATGACCAATTCATGATTTAAGAACATAAAGCACAGGAAAAGATCATCCAAAATAAAGACAGACCAATGTATTTGATATACAAAGACCATAAAAATCTCATTAATATGGATTCCAATTCCACATGACAACTTTTACTTTTAAGAATACAGTTAAATATGATGTCAAAAAAGAATACCCACAAACATCTGAAAAAGTTATCAAAATATTACTTCCTTTTCAACTAAAAAGAAGAAGTCTGCATGAAGCTGGATTTTCTTCATATACTTCAACCAAAACAACATATGGTAGCATATTGAATGAGGAAGCAAATACAAGAGTCCAGCTGTTTTCTATCAGCGGAACATTAGAAAGATTCTCAAAAACATAAACCAATGCCATTATCACTTATTTTTTCTTTTGGAAATATAGTTACTTTTAGTAAAATATGTTACTTATATTAGCATACTATGGGCTTATTATTTTTTAAAGGAATAAATGAATATTTTGAAACTTTCTATCTTAATGTCTAACAAAGTAAATACTGATATAATTCTTAATAATTTAAGACTGTTATATCTTTTTTAAAAAGTTCAAATTTTTCTACTCTATTTCCCCCTCACCACAGGTGAAATGCAGATAAAGTAATGGTAAACTAGCTTTGCAAAGTTCTTAGTAAAGAAACAAAAAAAAGGAAGATGGGTTCTGTGCATATAAATTATCTGAGGCTTTTGTTAAATTCATTAGGTGTGGGACAAGGCCTAAAGATCCTGCACTTCTACCACATTTCCAGGTTGACATCAGTGCTGCTGGTCCATGGACCCTATTCTCAGTGGCACCTAGATAGGGCATCCAACCTTTTCTAGACTACAACATAAAAGTAAAATAAACTATGCTGCTTGAGTGGCTGTATGGGTGTTCTTTAAGTGTAGCACTTCATCTTGATACTAATATATTTCATACATGCACTATCTCTAGTCAAATTTATCTCTTTTGTGCCAAATCCAGCCACCTGCCTGTTGACCTTCTCGACTTGTATATCTCATCTGCAAATTTAATTAGATATGTCTAAAACTGAAATCACTGTGTGATACCATCATTATTCTAGTTCATCTATCACAAATTTGGATTCTACCAGAGCTCTTCCTTGTCCCTACTCTATCAAATCAGTCCAGATAATTTCATATATCCATCTTTTCTTCTCCATTCCTTCTTTTACCATCTAAGTTGCAGTAATCATTACATCTAACCATCATTTATCTCATCCTGAAACAAAAATTTGGGCTATTTAGAATAACTCAATGAGAAGTACATAATACCTCATAAAGCCCTTCTGATGAGAGATTTATTCTTTTACTTTCTTGGCTAATTAGCTGTGCAGCCTCATCTCTCACAAGTCCTTTCTTTGTGGGTTACAAGTCAGCTTTAGGAACCATTTCCAGTCACCTGTGTACATCTGCACAGCCTTATCTCCCTTCTCAGAATTTTCTTTTCCATTCTGTCCTCCTAGTCTCAAGATTCAACTCAAGTATTACCTTCTCTGACATTCTCTCTTTGGGTTAAATGTGCTCAGGTTATGATTCCAAAGAAGCTCCTCTGACTCTTTGGCATGGCTCTTTTCACCCTGAATTTACTAATGGGTAGCTTACCTCTAAAACTTAACAAACTATGGATCCCAAGAACCATATACTATTCCTAATCCTATCTTCATGTCAAACTCTGCCCTCTGAATAGAATTGATATTGAAACTATATTAACTCTACAATGAAGTAGCTGATACAAAAAAAAAAAGCAAGACAAGAAAAACCTTGTGTGCATGATGGCACACATCCTGGGAGGCTGAGGCAGAAAGATTCTAAGTTCACAAGTTTGGGCCCAGCCTGGGTAACTTAGAAACTCAGTGAGTTCCTGTCTAAAGAAAAGGTAAAACACACACACACACACGCGCACACACACACACACACACACACACACAAGCATGGACTGGAATGTAGTTCAGTGCAAAGGCCTTGGGTCTAATCCCCCCCAACCAAAAAAAGGCAAGAAAAATAAAACATTTATAAATACATACAGTAGATTATCTCACTTTGCCTAATTATCCTGTGCTGTAGGTATTACTTAAGAGGTGCAAACTAAAGTTGAAAAAAGTTACTTTTCAAGGATGTCAGCTGGAGAGTGGTTGAGCTGGAATAAAACCCAATACTGTTTTTCCAAAACCTTCTCTGGGCCATTATACATTTCTTCTCCAGTGCTTCCTAGTCAGGAGGCTCAAGAGTTAGAGATAAGGGGAATTCAGACCCTTGGGACAGGGAGGGTTCTAACAAGGATGCTAACTCAGACTAATATTAAAGAGAACTCAGTTAACTAGATAGTAAATAAATCACACAAAAGAAAGAGCAGCAGTGTACAAACCAAATCCAGAAAAGGTGATCTATAGACTTACAACCCTTTAAAGTCACCCGGCAAAGTTCATGATTGCTCCAAGACCTTGATCAAAGTTAAAACATCTCTGGTAGAGGGATATGTGGTTATAGCCACAGATAGTAAGACAGACTTTTCCACCCATGATGTCGCCATGCCATGGGTAACTATATCTGAAACCTAATGATGGTGGGCTAACCCACTTATCTACAGTTCTGTTGATCCAGTATGTGTTGTACAAACAGCACAGTTTTCTACATATAATGACACTAGGTAAAAATGCACAAAAGGGAATCTGATCCTATAGTCTTCAAAGTGGGTAGAAACATTTAGGAATAGCAACTAATTTACAGATAATAGACGGAGATGATGGCACAGGCTTCAACTAGGAAGAAACAGGAAGAGAACAATGGTATAGAACTGGAAAGTAGTGAGACATGAGGCAGAAAAGGGTCCAGATAATTCAGGGATGTGAAGCCAAACCATCACCAAAACTTTTGCTTTTCTTTTGAGACAGAAGTCACAGGGGTTTTAAGCAGAGAGTTAGTACAATCTGACTTGTTTTGAGGGTTATTACTCAGGGCATGGGAAAGAGAAAAAGACCAAAAGGAATAAGTGTAGAAGCTAGGAGACAAGAAGCCATTTCAAAAATCCAAGTGAGAGGAGGAAGACAAGATGGCCAATCAGTGAGCAACAGAATACAAAGCCTCCCGGGAGAAACAATTCATATGCCAGAACAAAACACCCTGGAGAGACCCAGACAGAGGGAGATTTCTTCCTCTTGACACAGGAAGAAATTAAAACTTAAAAAAAGCTCGTCAAATACTTCGGGACTACAACTGAAACAGCTAAAAACCAAAGGGACACAGACTTTTCGCAATGACCCACCAAGGTTGCACCAGCTTGAACCCGCGCCGGCAGGCAGAGCCACCCAAACTTGTTCCCACCATCACTCACAGGAAGAACGGCAGCGCTGAAGTTAGGGGTTGGTGAGCCCAACGAAGAGCGCAGAGCAGAGCCACTGGAGGAACCTTCATTGATCCATAGTCAGTGCTGGGAGTGAGACCCCCCCCCCCATGGGAAGGGCACAACCAGGTGGGCCACATGTTGGAATCGGGCAGGAGGAGCCTGAACTGGGAGTGACAGTGACTTCAGTTGGTTGCTCCCTCCCCAGAGCAGATTCGTGGGATTTGCTTGGACTGGGCCGCACCCCTGGCCGGGGCCCAATGAGACATCCCAAATCGATTCCCTGTGCCTAGCACACACTGACCGGGTGATCGCCCCTGAAGTTGGCTGGCCTGGTGGGGAGGGGCAGGCATACACAGCCGCTGCTTACACCTCAGTGACAAGAGCAGACGGGAAAGGGCGGAGTTCCCTTGCCAGCGTGCTTCAGAGGAAACATGGCCAACAGGGACAGGGGCTGGGACCAGCACTGTAAACTATGTGGAGGAAGCCAGGGCCATGACAGGAGAGAGAGGCAGGAAGAGGCCCCCAGCCCAGAACCCTGAGAGCACTGATCCAGGAGAAGGAAAAACAAGGGAGACTGAGGGAGGCAAACACGCAACATCAGACGTGGCTTCAATGGACATTAAGAGATATCTTCAGGACCTTGTAGACAAGCTCAAAACTGAAATACTAAATCAGGTAAAGCAGGATATGAGTAGAGTAATAAAAGAAATGCTCTCAGGAAGCATTTCTCAGAATGATACAGATGAAAAAAGGGAGGAACACACAAAAAAAGCAGAGAAACATTCGATAAAGAATATAAAGAAAATATAAAATACATGAAGCAGATTCAAAGAGACTATCAGGAAATTAAAAACTCCATTGAAAGCTGGCAAAACACCTTAAAAGAAACTAAGGATAGACTATCAAAACTTGAAGACAAGTTTGCAATATGTGATCATGAAAGGAAAGATCTCTTAAAAATAACAAGGAAACAGGCAATAATAATACAAAGGCTAGAAGATGACAAGAGAATCTACAATTTAAGAATAAGAAACATGAATGAAGAAGCAGGAATACATACAGGCGAATTACAAAGACTATTCACAGAAATAATTAAGGAAAACTTCCCAAGCATGGGAAAAGAAAATGACATTCGGTTGTGTGAGGCATACAGAACTCCAGCCACCTACAACCAAAACAGAGCTACACCCAGACATATAATAATCAAGATACCACAAATTCAATATAAAAACAGAATATTAAAAGCCATCAAAGAAAAGAAACAGATTACCTATAAAGGTAAGCCCATCAGAATCACAGCTGACTTCTCAACACAGACCATCAGATCAAGAAGAGCTTGGAGTGAAGTCTTCCAAGTCCTGAAGGAAGGTGGCCTACAGCCCAGATTGATGTACCCTGCAAAACTGTCACTAGAAATTAATGGAGAAACAAGATGCTTCCATGACAAAGAGGAACTGGGTGAGTTTGTGACCACCAATCCAACCCTGCAGAGAATGCTGAAGGACATTCTAGAGAGAGAGGAAAAAAATACCAGGATTTTAGGAACAGTGGCAGAAAGACCTCAATGAGTGGGGCAGGCAGTAGAATGAAGGAGAAAAGTAGACAAACAAAGGCAGAAAAATAGCATAGCAGAAATGAGGCGGAGAAGGATAACTACAAACTCTAACATAGATGGCCTTGATACGCTATATTGTTAATAGTGCACCAGGATTTAAAACCCACATTACTCACATCACTCTGCTTAGATGTATTATATTCTGTTCCAGTCATTCTACCTCTACTAGATTTGAGGGCACAGACAGTAATCCCGAAAATAACAGGATATAGTATGGTAATCATCCTTAATTTCCTATTAACTTAATCTAAAGCTCTTTAAAACCTACACAGTTTTACCATGACTGATTGTAATCGAATCTGGTTTGTTGGATCACTGTTATGTATTGATAGATTTTATTCAAAGCTGTTATGATTGATAGTATCAAGTCTGAGAGTATAGGCAACTGCACTTAAGATGACAGTATCCACTAGAATATCCACTATGGTTTGATTATTGCCTGTCTTTGAAGTTTTATACTGTCTACAATGTTTTATTTTACTAATATTGTTATTTACTGCTATACTCAATTATACGGTTATATTTAATTATGCCTGATGCTTTAGAGATTCTATTGAAGATAATAAGAAACAACACAGTAATCGTTGTAGATCACCTTGTACTGTGGTTTTATATGACTTTTTGGTTTCATGTTTTTATAGGAATTTGTTTTGTTTTGTCTTGCTATGTTTTGTTTTTCCCTCTAATACAGAAAAGATAGAAATACATGTAGAGATTCATGCTTGTGTAGCTGTTTACACTCTCACTATTTGACTATCTACTTTGTATGCTTTAATTTTGTAACTTGAACAACTATTTCTAAGAGGATAATATGTAATTTATTAACTAGTGATTTCTTATTGTTTATCTTTTTTTTAATTCTGTATTATCTCTGCCCTTTACATGCTTTTGTTTCTCTTTAAATAAAATCTTTAAAAAAAAAATCCAGTGAGAAACAAAAATGTTTGCACCAAAGTAGGCACATTGGAGGTCAGTGCAAATTATTTGATTTTAAAGTATTTTGAAGTTAAAGTCAGTATAGTTTGATAACAGAATGACAGAAAGAGAAGAGTCTGAAATTGTTTTAAAGTTTTTACATGGAGGTTCAAAGAAGATGTTTCAAAGGAGATATTAGAGATAAGGAAATTGATATGAATTGCAAGAATGAGACACAAATATACCAGGAAAGAAAAAGTCTAAACTTATGACAGTGAGAAAAGATTCTAAAGTGAAAAAAAAAAAAAAAAAAAGCATGAGTGACAGGTAAGATGGAAGAACACACCAGGAAGACTTAACAGAGAGAATAAGCAGTAATAAATAGAGCCTCAAAGCATAAATCTTTCCCAAGATGTATTCCTATACGGAGCTTTTGGAGTTAACTAGCATTCTGTGTCTGAGGAGAAAGTGATTCTGTGGCGTTAGAAATAGAGAAATCCCCACAGATGTGAGAATAGACTCTACAAACTTTCTCCCCCAATAAACATGCCATTAAATGAAATAATGAAGGATGCTCTGACAATGCAATATTACACAGTGAGAATTATCTACAATTTCATAAAATAAGAAAACCTGAATCTCACAAATATAATGTTGAATGAAAAAATCCAGAAAAAATCCCAGATTATATTATCCCATTAATGTAAAATATAAAAACCTGGGAAAATCAATCTGTGTTTTGTGAGACCCTACGCCTTAGGAGGAAGGAGTTACTGGGAGTCAGCAAAAGCGGGACTTCCAAGGTTGCTAGTAATCTTCCAGGTTGATCTAGGTGCTGATTACACAGCTGTCTTCAATTAGTAGAAATTCATTGAGCTGCACTTTTCTGTATCATATTTTACTTCAATAAAAAGTTTTTAAAATGCCGTTATACCAGGCCATATTTCCTGTGTCCTGGGAAGAACAGAACTATCTACTTAGAGTTCTTATTACAGATTAGCATTTATCCAAAGCAAGAGCAGGAAAACACAAGAAGCTCACAGGATTCACTGATAATCTCATTGGGCTATATGTTCCTTGGGCTACGGGGACAGGGTAAGACCCTGATTTTAGAGAATGATTAAAAGAACTTCAATGGCTGTTCAGTTTAAGAGGTGCTTATGTTTCAGGGAGATATAAACCTTTTTGTAATGTTTCCCTCCATTTCTCGAGGAAATGATGTTATGCTGTGCTTCAAAGAGAACTGTCAAGTTTAAAGGGCTGTTTTTGTAAACAGGCAAGGGGGATCATAAGTTGGATGAACTGAGGGACAAATGACTTCTTTGGAGAACAGAACAGAACACCACAGGGAGTTGGGAACTGTGCAGTCAACGAAACCACCTGCCACCACCAGTCATTTGTCTTTATCTGGCCACCTTTAATGATTTAAGAGCTCTTGTTGTCATCTTATCATCAATCAATTTACCATGATGGAGCAGCCTCTAAAAACCAGAGTTTTTAAAATGCAACTACCCGTGACCTAAATTTCCTGCTGATTCTGTTGGCCCCAGGGTTAGGTCGGTTTGTCTATCATCCAGGGAGCCAATATAAATAATAAAAACAGGTCAACGCTGGGGTTTTGAAGAAAAGAAAAACAAATTCACACTTTTCCAAGCAGTGCCAGCTCAAAATGTCCAGTTTTTACTTCAACTCTCAATATATTCTGCCCCAACAACAAAATATCATGTAAGATATATACATTTTCTTAAACTTATTTTTTTCCTCTTTCCTTGTTTATTTGCTTTTTAATCTGGTCAAGCAACAATTTTGCATCATTAGCAGGCAACAGAAATGAGGTCATTTTGCTGACTTCAGGAACTATACAGTTTGGCAAATGAGGAGATATATGAGAAGATTAAAAATTTTAATTTTAGCTATTTTAATGTCATATTGTAAAAGGAATTTTCTATTTTCTCGTGTTAACAGTGCATGGTGCTGTTCACCTCCTCCCAATATTCTGGGGATTGAGCCGTTATAGTTTAAAGCTGCCTAGGTTACTAGAAAACCTGGGTTGCGAGGTAGAAACAGCCCCCTCCCATGCTTAAGGAATTTATGGAGTGTACCTTCCCTGGGCATCTGCTGCCCATATTAGGAAGCACCCTCTGCCGCCCAACTCTAGACCACCCTATAGTCGTCCCCTCCAATGAATGTAAAAAGCCCTTTAAACTAACCAATGCCTTCTGCTTCTGTAACCGCGCTTGCCAAAGTCCTGCCTTCCTTTGTCCTATAGCTTAAAAACCATGCTCCGGCACACCTCGTGGCTCTCTGTTCCTGCGTGTTCAGTGGGCCCCACGCATGCTTGGATAATAAAAACCCCTTGCCTATTGCATGAGAAGGCGTCTGTTGGTTTCTTCCTATACGCGGTGGGCGTCTCGACCCTCACAATATAGGACACTGTATTCTCCAGCTTGTGCTACAACTTGACTTTCAAAACCCACAAAACAAAGATACCAAATGTGGGTCAGAGATTTAGCTCAGTGGCTCAAGTGCTTGGCTGGTAAGCCTGAGATTGTGAGTTCAACCCCTGATTTAAAAAAAAAAAAAGTTTGAAGAAAAAGAACAATATGGCCAGTTTCATCAAATTTCGTATCACTTGCTGGGAAGTAAAAAGAAGGGTATCTCACAGGTTCCAGTTCCCTTTAGCAAGTGAGTAGCAACATGGAAATACTGCTCTGTAACAAAGAATCTCTCCTCACACCCATGATCTACCTGCAGAGACCTGTAGGCTCAGTGGTGTTGAACAAGGTCCCAGAGTGCCCTCCTAGAAACATCCCAGCCAGAAGCTATGCAGGCTGAAATGGCCTAGTAAAAAGCCTTTGAGTGTCCTTTGTTCCTGAGAGGAAATTTGGACAACTCCAGAAAGATCTGAATGATGGAGTCCAAAAGGTAAAATCATGAAGGCAGCAAATTTGCCTTTAGAACTTGCTGTTTTCCATTTTCTGGCTTGGATCCTCCTTTATTCTCACCCAGAACTCACTGTTGTCTTCCTTCATCAGCAAATGGACGCGTTCCTCATTTAAGAAATGAATGACCAGATGGCTGATATCTTCTAAGAGAAGTCTGCACGTAAAACAAGGAAATACAGAATCTAAGAGAACATGAGACATCTTTTTAGTGGGTAAGTTTCTGGTTTGCTGGTAGCTGAGCAGTTAATTTGGTATAGAAGGCCTTCCTGCATCTCTTCAAATCATACTGTATAAAAATTAACTGAAGGGTTAATTTTTTGCTTCAACTCTCAATATATTCTCAATGAAAGAAGTATTATTCTCTTCTTTTAAAACTGCCCAAGGCTCTGGCTTCCTTCATGACCACCAAGAGGAACCAGAGGACACTATCTGAAGTAAGGGTAACTAACATTCCATATGATACACTTTAAGACCAATGAGGTCGCCTCATACTCCGTTTCTTAAGAAAACAAGACAAAGATGTTTAGGTCATAAAGCTCAATTAAGCAAGCAGAATGGTATGGGTACCTCTGAAACACCTGAGTTTGAGTGACTGGATATGCAAGTGTGAGTGTGTGGGATTTCATGTTATTTCAGCAAATGTCTATTTACATAAATTTTGAAACAGAAAATCCTTGGGGAAACGGTAAATCTCTGCCTATGCTCATGTAATTAATGAAAAAACAAACATTATATCATGTGACATAAGATAATCTTATTCTATGATTGTTCTAAAACAATCATATTGTCCTGTGACTAATGCGGCTTTTATCTTAGAGAAGTGTGGAGTGCAACGATGTCTCTGCTCCTTGCACTCAATTGGACACCCCTGTGTGATCTGCTCTGCCTCTCCAGCTCTACTAAGAACTACTCCTGCCCACTCTACATAACATCTTCTCAGTTCCTTAGTATCTGTGAGAATTCCATTCCTTTGTAAAACTAAATAATATTCTATTACATATGCATACCACATTATGTTTATGTCAATTTGCATTTTCATAGTTTCTACCTTTTGGCAATTGTGACTAATGCGGCTATAAAAACTGGTGTATCAGATGTACTTTTCACACAAAGAAAAAGCAGAATGAGACCTCGGAGTTTATGACATTCACTTTCTTTGCCAAAGTGGCAAAAACAAACAAAATCTACGAAACAAACGGATTGGTTGCTAAATACGCATCATTTATTGGGCATTGATAATGCCTAGCATACTACTGTCTCTTTCCTATTGTGGGCTCCTGCATTTCTGTCAAGTCAATTGATTGCAATTCATTAGTTTATCATTATTTCTAGGCTCTATGATGTACTATGATGTTTTGATTACTGTAGATTTGTAAAACAATTTGAAACAAAGTAGTGTTACAGTTCAGGTTTCTTTTCCTTTTGTTTGAGTAATTTGGCTATTCAGGATTTTTTTGTGTGTATGTGATTCCATATTAATTTTAGGGTTGTATTGTTTTGTTGAAAAATGACATTGGAATTCTGACAGAAATTGTCTGGAATCTATATACTGTCTATGGCAGTATGAACAATTTTCACAATATTAATTCTTCTAATCTTTGCACATAAAATGTGTCCATTTATTTATATATCCCTTTTAATTTAATGATATCTTATAGTTTTTGCTATACAGATACTGCATCTTGACTAAATTTATTTCTAAGGGGTTTTTTAGCTATTACAAAAGAGACTGTATTCTTGGTTTCTTTTTCAGGTAGTTTGTTGTTAGTGTATAGCAATGCTACTGACTTTTGTACATTGATTTTGTAATCTGTAACTATTGAATTTACTTATTAGTTCTAGTAGCTTTTTAGTGTAGGGACTTTAGGACTCAACTACATGTGTGTTTAGAAGATGATATCATATGATCTCATAAATGTCATAAGATAATATCAGCAATAACAATTTCACTTCACTTCCTATTTGAATGACCTTTATTTATTTCTCTTTCCTAATTGTTCTAGAAAAAATTTCCAGTACTATATTACATAGAAATGGCAGATCTTGTTCCCTTCCTAAAGGAAAAGCTTTCAACTCTTTACCATATAATGTTAGCTGTAGGCTTGTCACATACAGCCTTAGTTGCTTTGCCTTCTTAGTTGCAATACCTCCCTTCTGTATCTAATTTGAGATTTTTATTGTGAAAAACAGCTAATAATCATTAAGGTTTTTGTTTCTCAATGTTATTATGTGTGATGTATTACACTTGTGGATTTGCACACAGTGAACCATTCCTATATGTCAGGGATCAATTCTTTAATTATGATGCTTTTAATGAGCTATTACATTAGGTTTGCTACTATTTCATTGAAGGTGTTTACAAGGATAGTCATCAGTGATACTGGCCTGTTATTTTCTTTCATAATTTCCTTGTTTGGCTCTGGTATCAGTCTAAATGGTATAATTCAGTATATCATCATGAAAACACGTACTAATAACAAATTTTTTTAAATAAAATAAAAATAAATACATAAATGATAGAATTCAGCATAGAAGCTATGAGATCCTGTGCTTTTACTCAGCAAAAGGGTCTTTACTAATGATTTGGTCTCCTTACTTAATATTTATCAGTTCATATTTTCTTTTGCCCCCTGATTTAGTCTTTGTAGAAATATAGCCATTTCTTCTAGGTTATTAAATGTGTTACCATATAATGATTTATAGTAATATCTCATGATTTTTTGTATGTCTGTGATTGCAATATGTGTCCTTTCATTTCTGATTTTGAGTTTTCTTTTTTTTCTAATCTGTCTAAAAGGTTTTCAATTTTGTTTAGCTTTTCAAAAATTTAGTCAATTCTTTGAGATTTTAAAATTTTTTGTACTGTAGTTCTGTACTGATCTTTGTTTTTTCCTTCCTTCTGCTAACATTTGACTTAGCCTGCTCTTTTTTCTTGTTCCTTGAGGTAAAATGTTAAGTTGTTTATTTGAAATCTTCATTTTTGATATAGGCATTTATTGTTACAAATTTCTCTCTTAGAACTGAATTTGCTGCATCTCATAAGTTTTGGTATGTTGTTTGTCCAGTCACTTGTCTTATATTTTTATTGCTCTTTTGATTTCTTCTTTGATCTTTCATTGTCTTGCAACGTGCTGTTTAGTTTCTGTGTTTGTGAATTTTCCAAAAATTTCCATTATTGATTTGTAGCTTAATGCTATCATAATTACAAAAAAAAACCTTCTTATATTTATCCAGACTTTTTTGTAGCACAATATGATCTATCCTGGAGAATATTCCATGTATGCTTGAGAAGAATGTAGTCTACTGCTGTTGGATAGCATGTCTTGTATTCCTGGTAGGTCCACTTAGTCTAAATAGTTCAAATCCAATGTTTCCTCATTATTTTCTGTCTGTATGACCTACCTATTATTGAAAGTGGGGTACTGACATAATTATTATTTTACTGCATCCTACTTCTATCTTCAGATGCTTTAATATGTGCTTTATATGAGTGCCAATGTTGGATGCATGTGTATTTACAATGATTATATGTCTTGGAAGAACTGGCCATTTCATCATTAGTAATGTCATTTGCCTATCTATAGTTTTAATATAGCATCTATTTTGTATGATAGAAGTACATTGCTCTCTAGGTAGCCATTTGCATGGAATATCTTTTTCTATTCCTTCACTTGAAGTTTATGCGTGTTGTTAAAAATGATGTTTGTTATAAGCAGTATATAGTTGCCCTTTTTTTATCCATTCAGTTAATCTATGTCATTTTTGGAATCAGTTTACATTCAAAGTAATTATTTATAGACAAGGACCTTATAAGATGTGATTAAAAAATATGGTGAATGTTTAAGTTTTAAAAATTTATTATACTAAAAGACATATTGGTATTAACTCCTCCCCTCAAAATATTCTCCCTTCGTTCAAACATACTAAAACAGTTCTGGAAGTCCTGTTTCACGAATGTCTGGACTACAGGGGCTACTTCAATACCTTATATCTACCCAAAATATTTACCTTTGTAGCTATTTTACTTCTGGAGAAGATAAGGCACAATGCTGATCTACTGAACAGGTGGATGAGGATGCACCATACTGTTTCTTAAAGTCTGCCTTTTCTGTTAAATGGCTTTCAGCAGCAGGATTCACTATATTTTTTTAATCAGAAAGTATCAAGAATGAGATAAGTATGCTCAAAGTAAGTAGGAGTATTTTGAGAATTAAATGCAAAATGCAATGCATTTTTATTGTAATAATTTTTAAAATTTAAACAGTCACTGTATATTTTCATCACCAGTGTACTACTACTATTTTAAAGTTTGCAGATCACTTTGCAGATACTTTGTTTCTTACTTTCTTGCTGTCTTCTTTTCTGGTTTGATGGTTTTCTCTACTGCTATGCTTTGAATTCTTTCTATTTTTTGTGCAGATGTTCAAATAGATATGATAATATCTATAGTAGATATTGCAGTTTTTATTCCTGGTTACTGCTATAAGTTTAGATGTGGTTTGTCTCTCAAGGCTTCAAGAACTGGGAGTATGGTCTCCATTTTGACAATGTCAAAAGATGGGGACAACCTTAGGGAAGACTTAGTGGGAGCTGTTAATCAGATAACTGAGGACATTCCCTTTGGAAGGGATTAATGCAGTTCTTGTGGGAACCCTAGTTAATTTCTGCAATGAGTTGTTAAAAAAGAGTGAATCTCTGCCCTGGTAATTGGCTGTGGCCTGGCAAGCCATGGATGGCCACCCCAGGGCGACAACCATCAGTGTCTCCTGAGATCCATGCCATGTTGGAACTTAGGACACTGGGAAACCAAGCAACCAGCTCGCTGCCCTGGTAAGCTGCTGTAAGCCTACCAGCGCATGGGCTGAGATTCAAACATCCATCCCTCCCCTCATCTCCACCCCTGTTAGCAAGTGGGAGCCAGAGATCTGAGTATCTCTTGTGAGGTTGACTGTATGCAATATAGCAAATAAGGGGGATTTCCGTCTACTATCTCTTTGAATATTTTTATCACTGTTTTTGCTTTGTTCTGATTAATGGTATTGCTCTATTCAATATTCTGTTTTGATAAGTTATATAATCTTCTTTATTTCCTTTGATTTTGCTATACCTGATTGAAAGAACAACTATTGTGAAGAAAATGAGATATACTATGGTACCTATTACTGTTATCCCGGTAACCTGCTGTGAAGTTCTGTACCAATTAAAAAAAAAATGAGTGAATTTGATTCCTGAAATTCTCTTTGTCTTCCATGTGATCTATCCTTCTCATATGCATTCCCACCATAATCAATTACTAAGTTGTGATATAGGTTAAAGTCTTTCACTAGAACAAGCAAATGCCAGGGTCATGCTCTTGGACAACCAAAATTTGTGACATAAACAAACCTATTTTCCTTATACAGCACACAGTTTCAAGTATTTTGTTTTAGCAATGGAAAATAGACTAGCTGGTGTATAGCTCAGCAACATGTCACCTGCCTGGTTAAGTACAAAGTCCTGAGTTCAATTCTTGATACAAAAAGGAAAAGAAAACAGACTAGCACAATTACCATGAAATTACTAGCACAATTACCATGAAAAACATAAAAACTTTAAACTAACAATAATTTTTCTTTTTCACAAATGACAATTCTACATATACACACACACAAATCTAAAAAGTAATCAAGGAAAAAAGATCACATACAAAGGAATACACGTTAGTTATAGTGGCAGCAGATATCAACAGCAATAATAGAAGTTGGATATAGTAAAATAAAATGTCAAGGTACTTGTCATCTTTGTGTACTTGGCACTTACAATGCTAAGCATTTCCTAAAGTGCCCAGAAATCAAATCTCTTCACCTCTATTTCAATCAAAAGATTAAATTAAACTGTGGGAAAAATAACACTAACATAATGAAATCTGAATTTTGTTTGTTTTCTCATTTTGTTAGAGTCCGTGGGCTCAGGAAAGGTAGACAGTAAATTCAGCACACAGAGAAAAACATCTGCTATTATGAAAGAGAGTCCCCATACCCTAGCACATCACCCTGTGTTCTCCATTAAATGCCTTTTATTCAGCACATTTAGGATGGAGTGCTGTGTTTGTAATAAAGATTCATCTCATCCTAAGCAAATGCCTTTGCCTAGGCGGTGCAGCATTGCAACCGTTTTGCATGTTGTGTCAGATGACTGTATCACATTCACTACACAAAGTCTCACTCAACTCCAATTTCAGTTTACTTGGATTTCATATTCTGCTGACTACAGACAAAACTTTTTCCCCAACAATGGCTGCACATTTTAGACATTCCTGTACAATTCCACAGAAGTATGAATTGAAATACAAAACCTTCATAAGACACCCTAACAAACAGCAAAAACTTCAAATCACTTTTAGAGTTAGTAACTTTTCAACATAAGAAAAAGTAAATATTATTCCAAAAAATTCATTTCTTAAAAACCATGTAATGTGATATATTTTAGCTTAATTTGAACTTTTAAATTTTCTATTTTTAGAGATGAATAAATTGGATGTACAAATTCACTTGAGACAAAATTATGTTTTCCAAATTATTCAACTGGAACCAAAATATACTATTAAAATTCCACTTGCACATGAGAGAAGACTATTTTAATAGGAAAATAATTCAATAGTTTACATAATAACTGTTTACTTCTAAAATTCTTCCATTTTCTGCAGCATTGATTATAGTCTAAAATTGACTCAAATTAATTGAAATACTATCACAGTTTCATATCTGTCATTAATTTATTTAGCTATTCCTTGTCCTTTTTTCTCTTAGAAAGCTGTAAAGTGAAATAAATCAGTAACTGATGTAGAATACTTTGGCATCTTTAAATTTCCCTCCAGCCAGGCATTGTACACATCTATAATCCCAGCTTCAGCAAGAGGCAAAAGGACTGCCAAGAGTTCAAGGCCAGCCTGAATTACATAGTGAGACCCTGTCTCAAAAAACAAAAAATAAATAAGTATATTTCCATCCATGAAATAGTTTATCAAACTGCATGACTATAGGCCAGATGAGCTTCAAACATGGAAAAGCACTTACCTAGCAGGTAACACAACTGCTATTTCTAGTGACTTCAGATTTGCCACTTGGGTTCTCTCCTCATCTATAAAATAGGAACACTGTCCAGGAAGATTTTAAAAGTCTCGTTCTGCTTCACAACCCGCTTCACACCTATAGAATCTTTATATCTTCCAAGGCCTTGACTTCCTTCTTTATCCATTAAGGATCTTACACCAACACTATGAATTTATAATCATAGAGATGATTTTTATCTCATGCTATTCTTTACATCTAACTTTCTGACACATAGTTGCCAACTTTCAATTATTTTCCCACCTCTCCTAATGATACTTTTACACTTTATTTTATAGAGCAGGCTCATACATTTGGCTCTGACAAAGATAATGATGGAGTGCATGATGGGGAAAGTATGTTATTCATCATATTTAAATTAAATGATGGTCAAATAAAAACAAGTCTATATATAAACAACTTCTTTCAAAAACCTTAACCTAAGGCATATGTACAATATATTTTTCCAAGTCTAAAAATACTGGATACATTTTTAAATCAATAAAGGTCGAAAATACAATAAAAACCAAAGGAAATTCATTTTTGTGAACATAATACATAGTTGAAACGCATTACTGAAACTCTCTTTAAGCCTCTTGGTGCTCTCTGGGAGTGAAGCAAGATACCTTGGGGAGGAAATGCGACCGTAACCTTGGCCAGCAGACCAGCAAGCCAACACAGCAATACTCCTGCTTCCACCATTCCCTAAATCAGTAGTCCCTGACTTTTTGGCACCAGGGACTGGTTTTGTAGATGACAATTTTTCCACAGGCCAGGAGTTTCAGGATGATTCAAGCATGTTACATTTATTATGCACATTATTTCTAATATTATTACACTGTGCACTACATTACTATATTAGATTCTTATAAGGAGTACACAACCATGAAGCCTTCACAGTAGGGTTCACACTCCTATGAGAATCTAATGCCACTGCTGCTGTGACAGGAGGCAGAGCTCAGGCAGTGATGTCAGTGATGGGAAGCAGTGGAAATGAGGATGAAGCTCAGCACACACTACTCAAGTCCTGCTGTATGGCCCAATTCCTAATAAGCCATGGACTGGTACGGGTTTGGGGCCCATGGATTGGAGACTCTCCTCTTAAATCACCTCTGTTCCCATCATGAGCTTAGAAAAGTGACTTGAAAAAGGAGGGACATAATTACCACAGTAAGGAAGCAAACATCAGAGGGGAAAAGCATTTTCTGAACACTGTTCTGAATGCCGTGCACTTGGTTGAGTCAGATACAAAGTTTGAAACATATCGACTTAATAAAATGTTTTCTTCCTCCTCTCCTTTTCCCTCTCCCTCTCCTCTTGGAGGTGAGGGTCTCACTATGCTGCCCAGGCTGGCCTTGAACTTTTGGGCTCAAGTGATCTCCCTGCCTCAGCCTTCTGAGTGCTGGGACTATGGGCACATATCACTGTGCACTGCTCTCTTGTTCCCTGTTGTTAGTGTTTCATCTCTCCTCTTCCTTCTCTATATGCACTCGTGCTTACATTTTTGTAACCAGCTCTGTGTTATACAGAAGGGATACACTGGTGAATGTACAAGGTCCATTCCCTATAACTAGCTTGGAATACAGCAGGAGACAGCCACATAAAAATAGAACTACAGTGGCAACCCATTTGGGACCTCCCTTGTCTCTATCCTATTCTCTATTCTGTATTCTCTATTCCTATTCCCCATTCCTTTTGTCCAAAAACAACAGTGATACACAGAAATAGCAAAATTTTTCTATTCTAAAAAAAAAAAAAGAATTACAAAATAAAGAGTCTGAAGATAATAAATAGCATTCCTAAATTTGGGACCTCTAATCCAGAACTGAAAGAAATATCAGAAAAGGAAAACTTTCTGGAGGAAAAAGTATCATGCAGAAGTCAGAGGAGAAAGAGACAGAGAGAGTGAACTAGGAGACAGGACTAAAATTTCCTTTTCAGATATCAAAGAAAATAGAACCAAATTGTTTAAATCTAAGAAGTGGAAAATGACATTTAACAAGAACTTTGAACCCTCATGAAATTTGTCATCTTCCATATATTTTGGTTTTGAAAGAGACTTATTAGGTATAATGTTTTGGTTTTGAAAGAAACTTATTAGGTATAAGATGATGCTTTTAAAAATGAAGTTGGGCTCACTTACATTTCTATATCCACAAGTGGCCTGACTTTAACAGGGTACCTGCTTGTGGCTTCATCTGAACATGTACAACAGTTCACTCACACAAGGATGATGACCTAGCCATTCCATCAGCATTACTTCATGTAAAACAAATGCCTTTGAAAGTAACCTACTCTGAAGAAATAGCCCATCAAAATATGTAATTTGTGTCCCTGACTTTCAATCCTCTAATGAGTAGTATGGGCCCAAATGTTCAGTTTTCCTTATTTTTCCTTAGCTTAGCACATGTCTACCCAGAAAGAAAGAAAGAAAGAAAAACAAAAACCTGAGTTTCCGAGTCTCCCTTACAATTAAGTGTGGCCATGGAACCAAGGTCTGGGCAGCGGGATGGTGAGTAGTGATAGGTGCAATTTCTCAAAGGGAATATGCCATGCACATTACTTTTCTCTGTTTCTACCTTTGATCTCTAAAATAAGAAAATACTTGCAAGATAGAGCAGCCATTTGGGACTACAAAATGTATCTAGTATGTACATTTAAACAACAGTAAATGGGACTCTATCCCAAAAAAGCTATCTTACTAATCCCAGACCATTGACAGAGATTTCTACATGAAAGAACATCAAATTTCCATGTGCCTATCTACTTTATCATAACAGACTAAAGTATCCTAACTAACCAAGCTATTACGTGTCATGTGTGTCCAAAGGCCTTGTTACGTGGCTAGCAAACTACTCATAACCAAGCTATTGACAACAGGGAACTGAACTGAACTTCTCACTTTTGTACTTATAGTTTATGTCAAATGGCAACAGTGATACACAGAAATAGCAACCCTTGATTGTCTGTTGTTATGAGTCCTTGCAAAAGACTAGCAACTTTGACAAGCATAAGGTCATGATTTTGATTTCTGGTACCCTTCCCCCAAAAAGAAAAAGACAGGAAACTTTACTTATGCTCTAATATATCCTGGCTATTTATGAAACAATTTCTCTAGTAACTGTAAGAGATTAACTTTCCTGAAGAGCAATCATTCTTTTTTGAGATGAAGCTACTGTCATGAATTTGCTCATCTCTTTGCTAGGATTTTTTTAAATAAACCAAACAAATAAAATAAAATATAAAGATGTCTTCCCAATGAGGAGTCCATGAACACTACCAAGAGGTAACTGATTTGTCATATTATAGAATAATAAAAGAAAAAACTGAAAAAAATTATTTTTCCAGGAAGACCCAGGGCCTGTGCTTGACATGATAGATACCAAGAAAACTGCATTAACCTTCAATTCATTGATTTAAAAATCTATTGAAGAGGGCAGAAAGATGGGTCCTCAAATCTAATCACAAAGCAGTATGGTATTTTCCCTAAAAGGTGCTATGTGGGAGCACAGTAGAAGGATCAATTCTGTCTAGAAAGAAAACTGGAAATCTTCAGAGGAGGTGACTTAGAAAATAGATCTTGAAGGATAAGCCTTTATGCATGGAAGCATCACAAAGGATTAGGTCTTGGGACTAGGCTAGAAGTTCTCAACCTGAATGATTCCATTCCTGTGAGGAATATCTAGAAGTGGAAATGGCATATTTTGGGTTGAAACAATGATTGAAAAGCACTCCAGGCATTAGTATGGGAAATCAAAAGTGGGCCAAGGGCACTTAATATCCTCCAATGCCCAAGAAGGTCTTATACAACTAAACTGTGGAGTCTAAAAATATTTATAACATCTCCACTGGAGAATAGAATAGGTGAAGTTATATTGGTATGATAAAAGACTACAAAGGTAAAAACCTTTTAAAAATGACCTTTATGACTTTTCCTTGTCCATCTGCCAATATATAGCCTTCACTAAAGGGCAGTACCATCCTATAGTATGCTGTACATGTAAGGAGATACAATTAAAATCATAGACATCCCAGATTTATATACAGATTTTGGCAATTTTCTGGCAGAAGTACTGGCATGTCTGGAGAAAGGAAAATCTTTTCTTATTCCTATAAAGATATCATATAAACTATTAGGCATCCTGTGAGATTTTTTTTTCCAACTACATAAGTATACAAGAAAAACTAGTTCTAATGAGGGACGAAACAAGGGTTCTCACAGGTATGCACAGAAAACAGAAGGATAGGAAGATGGTCTGGTTTCATATTGGGTCTCATTCCAGGGTACCATAATGTTAACAATCATCAAGAGATACATGTAGCCTCGAGTGCATTGACACTGCTCTTTTGCATGAACCTACTCTTTTTCAAGCTTAGGGACTGGCTCTTGTTCTCAAGGTATTTAAATGGCTGCTCTCAGAATTCCTCCTGTTTCCTTATCTCTGGTGCTCATATTCTTCTGTGGGAGGAGTATACTTCCAAGTAGGAGAGTTCTGCAAGCACATAATGAGCCAACAACACAGATATGAAACATGGCTTTTAAAAATTATACTCACTGCCTGAGTAAAACTGTTCACTACTCCAATGTATTGTTTTTAGTTACTGCAGTTACTAAACCATAAAAGGCAAATGTGCACACACATACACACATGCACACACACGCTATCACTGTTTGAATATATTTAAATTTAACTGTGATCGCAATCTATAACTGAAACTGTCAGACTTTCTGAATTAAATTTCTTTCTAATATTAATTTATAATAAATGAGGCTTTCAAAATAACAGCATGATATAAAATCAAGTAAAACTGGCTCCAGGATAATTAAATTTATTTTCCTTTATTAATATCCTGCCCTTCTTCAAACACAGCACGAATAGCTCTGTCAAAGCAGGTCAAAAAAACCATGAAATGTACAATCCAGCAACTACTAACACAAAAGATCAAGAGGGATACTCTGATAAGTAAATACAAATCTACAATGTAGAGCTTATTCTATAATCAGCACCTTTCAACATTTTGCTCAAGTTGTGATCACAAGAACAATGCTTAGCTCTTGACTATATGCCAGTCACGTCCCACACACTTCACATGTATAAACTCATTTGATCTTTACAAAAGGCCTGTGAGATGACTCTGTTATTATCCCTACTTTACATTCTGAGTTTTTCCATTCTTCAGTGTCTGGCTTAAATTTCACTTCCTCACAAGCCCTCCCTTAATTATTCCACTTCCTCACCAACTCAAGTGATTTTTCAACCTCTCCTGTTCCTCACTCTGCTATGTATAGCTTTTTACAGGAGTTATAGTTCATCCTAAAGTTTCTTCTGCATGATTATTCTCTTTCTATTGCATCACAAGTTTCTGGAAAGGCTTTGGCAAGTTTGTTTTCGTATTTGTAGAGTGCCTAGTAGAGATTCTTACACAAAGAACAGGCTCAGTAAATGTTTACTGAACTAACACTAGCATTAATATGGGAAAAAGAAGAAAGGAATTTAGTAACAGCTTTAAAAACAGTCATGAATAAAGAGCAACAAGCAACTATTTTCTGTGTTTGCAGATGAGAGAATAAAGGAGATCCCAGAGATTATGGGATAAAACATTTAAACACAAGGTAAATCTTAAATCTTTCAATTATACTGAAAGAAAATACAGGTGAATGTTTACATAAACTTGAGAGGTAGAAGGCCTAAACATGACACCAAAAGCAAAATCAAGCAAGAGAAGAATTAAAGGAGTGTCAAGAGAACCAGCTCTGTTTCAGGTCACAGGCACTAGGCTTCCAGTGTGCTGTTGGTGGGGTCAGTTTCTTCATTTGTAAAGTGAGGTGAATAACAATACCGGACCTAGGCAGTTCTATGAGGGGGTGGGGTTAGATGAAATAGTAACTATAAATTTAACATACTATGATTTTCATGCTTAAAAACAAGCCAGGACAATAGAAAAAAAATTCGACCATATAAAAATACCATCTATGCCCTAAAATACAAATAAATATAAATCAAGAAAAATGAAAAAAGGCCATCGGAAAGCTTGCTTCCTGCAGTCAGCCAGCATGGGCAGGGAGACACAACCAAATACACCACATGTACCCACAGGCTGCCATTGGAGACCCTTGCTTCCTTCAGGCAGCCAGCACGCACTGGTAGAATCCTTGTGTGCCTGCCACCATTGATGTAGTCCTAGTGTAGACATGCAGGCTGAGAGAAGAAATAGGCCTGCCACCATGCACTCCTGGCCATTGGGGAAGCCTCAGTGTAGCTGCAAGGGTCTGAAGAAGCCCACCTCACACCCTGCTACCTCCCTGGGAACCTGGTTCAAAGAAGCCCAGGTGCTTGTCCCATTTCCCTACAGCACAGAGGGACAGACAATGTAGGAAGTGCCTGGGACCCCACAACTGGCTTGTTGAGAGGAACCAAGGAGAATGTCAAAATGAAGGAGCAAAACGCAATCTCAGACCTCCAGGACACACAGAATAAGCCTGAGAGACATAGTCATGGAAGAAAATGAAACTGAAACCTCTGAGAGGTTAGCATCTGAAGTAAAGAAACAACTTAATGAGACTGTAAAAGTAATCAAACAGAAATTATGTCTCAGGTAAAAGAAGAAATTGCAAATATAATGAAAGAATTGCTCAGCATATCTAAAAAAGACACAGATTAAAATAAAAAAGAGGAGCATAAGAAAATGATGGAAACCTTGAATGAACAATATAGGAAACAATTAAAATGCATTGAACAGATTGAAAGAGATATCAAAAAAATTTAAAAATTGATCAAATACTGGCAAAGCCACTTTGAAAGAGTGAAGATAGACTTTCAGAACTTGAAGAGAGGATTGCAGATAGCAATAGTGAAAGGAAAGATCTCTTAAAAATAACAAGGAACCAAGAAATAACAATTCAACAGCCACAAGATGACACAAAGAAAAATAATTTGAGTGATAGATATTAGTGAAAAATCAGGGGTCAACACAAATGAAATAAAAAAACTATTTACAGAAGTAATAGCAGAATACTTCCTAAACATGAGAATTCATGACTACCAAACCAATCCTATAGAGAATGCTAAAAGACATTCTAGAGAGAGAGATAAAGACAACCATGGTTCCAGGAATAGCAGCAGAGGAAGATCACCAAACAAGACAGGCAACTGAGTGAAGGAGAAGAGTGGAGGGCCAACAACAGGAGTATAGGATGGCACTTCAAACAATATTAATATATGCAAATGAAATAATCAAACATGAAAAAGTATTCACCTTAGTTAAGTAATTATACAGTATTAGTTTCTTGGCTTTGGGTTTAGTTTTAGGGGTTTTTTTTAGTTTTTGTTTACATGTTTTTGCTCACTAAATCAATAATACTGATGACATAAAACAATGAGCATAATTCTGGAACTTTGTATTGAGCTGAAACCAGTGTATTTCCAAAGGCATTTTGCCAGTGACTAGCAAAAACTTTAAAGTATACATACAATACCTTTTGAGTTAGGCAGCTAGGCATTCATACCAAGGAAATAATCATTGATATGTACCAAGACATAAACTTCAGCCTTGTTTATAAGAATGAAAAGGTTGAACATGCCTGTAATCCTAGCATTTGGGAAGCTAAGACATGTGGATCACAAGTTTAAGACCATCTTAGGCAAGTGAGTAAGACCCTGTCTCAAAATTTTAAAAAATATATTCTTATTTAAAAAATATTTAAATTTAAATATATATATATATATATATATATATATATATATTTTAAAATTTTAAAATAGTCTTAAAATGTAAATCAATGTGAAGATGTGAAGACCTTGAGTACAACCTTGGGTCCCCAACCACCACAACAAGAGTGAACAAGTGGACACAATCCAGTGACACAAGAGAATAGTGTATATGATAATACCTTTATAAAATTTTAAATGTTGTGACCTTATGGAAGATACATAATAGCATGAATAAAAAAACAAATTACATAGCAGCATTATTATATTGTTGCACTTCATTGAAGCAACAGTTACAAAGTGTGTATAGATATGAGTGTGAATATATACACACACACATAAAGGTGATCAGAGAGAAGACACACCAAAATGTAAGATTTCTTATCTCTACAGAATGAAATTACAGGTTGCTTTAGAAACTGACTACATTTTTAAAACTTTTTATAATATACATACTTTAGGGATTAAGAAAACAATACAGAGAGGAGAAGACAAGATGGCTGATCGGTGAGCAACAAAATACAAAGCCTCCCAGGAGAAACAACTCATACACCAGAATAAAGCACCCTGGTGAGACCCAGACAGGGGGAGATGGATCCTCTTGACACAGAAAGAAATTAAAACATAAAAAAGCTTGTCAAATACTTCGGGACTACAACTGAAACAGCTGAAGATTGCAGCACACAGCGTTTTCATGGTGACCAGGCAAGTGTGCACCAGCTTGGATCCACACCGGCAGGCAGAGCCACCCAAACTTGTTCCCACTACCACTTGCAGGAAGAACTTCAGCGCTGAAGTCAGGGGTTGGTGCGGCGCCCTTTTCTGTCCATGCCGTGTCCTAGTCCATCCACACCTTGTGACAATTGCTTTTCCAGGAAAAGGACACCGCATGTGGGAATTGGGCGCGGGGATCTTGAAATGTTTTGTACTGATAATTGTAATTTCTGTAGTTCACATGTGTATGTTTTTATGTAATGCTCAATATGGAGTCGAGGGTGGAGACTCCAGGGGGGTTGCTGGAGGCCCTCTAGATAACCCCTTTGTGAGGACTGGTCGTGGGGCTTTGCCTTCTGTGAATAATGTGAGAGAAATGGGAGAGCTCATGGAGGAGGATTTGCGGGGTTCCTGTGAGACAACTGCCCTGAGACACTGGACAGGCAGCCAAAGACGGGCAACTAGGACACATATGTTACGCCACCGGCCGCCTAAGACAGGCACAGGACCAATTGCTGTCCTGCAGGCCCATGACGGGTAAGGCCTGGTTGGGTTCATATGAAGAGTCCTTGACCTAAGACAGGCGCTGTCCTACAGGCAGCCAGAGACGGGCAACTAGGACACATATGTTACGCCACCGGCCGCCTAAG